>VWZZ01001895.1:386382-400243 GCA_013399095.1 Psophia crepitans
CTGGACTCTCTCTAGCAGTTCCCTGTCCTTCTTGAGCTGAGGGGCCCAGAACTGGATGCAGTACTCCAGATGCGGCCTCACCAAGGCAGAATAGAGGGGGAGGAGGACCCAGATTATAGAACACTTAATTGAAACTTTATTGAACTGTAAGGTACTTATATGGAAAATTCCATCTCTAGCTTTTTATTTTAGACTCATTTTTTTTCAGAGGGAGTAGGGAGGGAAATGTAGGACAAACAATTGTTTCTTCTCTGTCAAGGTTGAGAGGAAAATCCGTTCTTTTTGTTTACATTTATGAAAAATTTCCGCCAGTGTTTTGTGGAGTGCCTCTACTTTGCTGGAGGCTTTTGATTCACCAGTTGTCAATTCTCTGTGAAAATACTTCTGAAGGTCTACTAAGACTTGGCCAAAATATAAATTTCTGGAAATCTCATTTCATACATGCTGAGCAGTGACTTTTTAGGGATTAGCTGCTTAACTACACAATGGCATTGAACATGCTGATTCTCACTGTAGGTATACAGCAAGAATCCCCTGTAATTGCTCTTTTTGGTTGCTAAGACTCTTGTTATGTGGCTTCTTGTAGCCTGCAGAGAGTGATTTCGGTGCTCCAGAGCCCTGCTGGCCAGGCAGCTGGGAAGTAGAAAAGTCTAACTGGAATATATTGAAAGTACTGGTTCCCACTCATAAAGCAGTACCGTTTTAGCGTAGAGTAATATTTGAACATACTTGAATCTGTTTGAAATGCAAACTGTTTGTCTTGTACCTCTAACATAGCATCCCAAATCCTTGCTTCAATCTCCAATTAAATTCTGTGCTTTTTTTCCCCTCCCATAACAATGTGTTCGTGTATGTTAGCTACACCCATCTGATGGATGGATTTCAGTTAAATTTACACAGTCATCCTCTTTAGTACATGTTCACCTAGATCTGCGTGCTTTTTTTTTTTTTTTTGTGCAGTGTACTTTTTAAAATTTGCTTTTAGGCAAACCTACTTCTTTAGTTTATACCCAACTGTTAGTATTCCTGGTTTGTTGCCTTTTAGCCTAATTTTTCCATTAACCTTTTTGCCCTCTAGTAGAGCTCTAATGATGAACTGTGTACCTTTGACAGTAAAATCAACTGAAAAATCTTCTCAGTGATGCTTTACTGTTTTTCAGTAGACTCTTTGTTCATTTATTACTCATTGCCTATTTACCGAGTATGGGAAACTGAGAGTCATGTAAATCATCAGAATTTTTTTATGCAGTGAAAAATGGTATATGTACAGTAATTTTTGGTAATAATGCCTCTCAATTTCGTAGGAGACTTCCAGTTTAAGAAGAGCTGCTCCTTTCTAGGGCACTTTTTATAAAATGAACTGTCAGTAGACTTTTATTCCCTGTTTTATCTAAAGGAAGAAAAATTGTAGTCACCACATATATACAGTCAATTCACTTGAATCAATATAGGTAACAAAGCAGAAAGCCCGCAGTGTAAGGGTTGAGTTTACAGAGGGAAGCTTAGGGGTGAGTCTGGGGAAGCCACACTGTATGTACAAAGCTGTACGTATGGAAGAAAGTGGATAGATGACTGTGACTTTCAGAGGGTGCTTGAGCTGACCTAGTAGTTGCCGCTACAAAAAAAAGGTGCTCTTGCCCCTAACTTCCACATTCTTTGGTGACTGACTGACATCTTTTAATGAGCTGATTCTTATCACTAACCCACAAGAATGCCAAAAACGAGTTAGGTTTCTGCTGGCTTAGTGAGTTGTACTGATTTTCCACAGCATCACACAGGTACAAACCCACCGCATACGGAAGGCAGTATATATATGTGAGCAGGCAATGGGCTGGGCTGACCCTTTTCAGCAGCAGTGTCTGATAAACTGGATCTGCCACCCTGTGAGACTTCTCTCTGGGAATCTGTCTGACAGATGGGCACCGATCCTGAAGCATTGGCAAAGCGGAGGGGCGGGCAGCGAGGGGGAGAAAGAGCAGACAGTTTCACTGGGGATACAGGCTGCATCCTTTACATGATGTTCTAGAAGTGACTACTTGTACTCCCAGTTTCAGAAGATAACACTAATTAAATGGCAGCTTTCTCATGGTGGAGGAAAAATACCTCATAAGTTGGAATTTCCTCTACTGAAGGGGAAGAGTCTGTGCTCTGGGCTTAGGCTTGTTAGATGCCTGTTGGAACAGATGATGATGTTTTTTCAGTAGTCTGACAGTTAATGGATTAATATGTATGTGTAATTTCAGAACTACCAATCCCTTCAGATGAATGCACAGGGCATTGTGCTGCGCAGATTTTCACAATCTAAAATGGAAGATATGGTAGAAACTTTATTAGTGGTTGTTCTGATAGGCATACTCTATGGCCTTGCAGTCAAATTGATAGGAGACCAGCCTGTCATCCTCCTTCACAGAATACTGAGATGGTGTCTTGAGAAATTTCTGCTTTGTTTCTTATTGACATTTTTGAAAAATAGTAGGCTGCAGCATCCAATCTGGTCTTCTAAAGGTTTTGACTTTCTAACATCTGATGTTACAATTCTAGTCTTAATAGTGCTCTCTTTTCTTAGTAGTCCCTTATGGTCATTTAATTTGATTATTTTTTAATTTTTGTTTTTTAACCTGGACTCTGAAAAAGTTCAAACATAGAAAGGAAGCATACAGGAGGTAGAAGCAGGGTCAAGTGACCTGGGGGGATGAATATGGCAACACTCTTTGAGAATCCAGGGATGGAGTTTGGAAATGGCGAAGCCCACCGAGAGTTAAATCTGGTAGGGAAAATGCAGGGCAACAGGAAAGATTTCTGCATGTACACCAGCAGCGGGGAGGTTGTAAAGAAGATTGACTCTTCTCAGTGGTGCACAGTGAATGGGCAAGAAGGCAATGGGCACAAACTGAAATAGAAGAAATATAATTTAAACATAAGAAAAAATGTTTTCACAGTGAGGACGGTCAAGTCCTGGAACAGGTTGCCCAGAGAGATCGTGGATTCTCCAGCGGTGGACATACTCAACACCCGTCCATACACAATCCCTGTCAGTCTGGTCAAGTTGACCCTGCTTTGAGCAGTGTGGCTGGGCTAGATGGTCTCCAGAGGTCCCTTCCAGCTGTAAAGGCTGTGTGATTCTATGAACTTTGGATGTTGAGTTACTTCTTTTTTCACTGACACATGGAAAAATACTTTAAAGGTTTGAGAATACCAGCTAATTTTTTGAAAATTTTAGGAGTAGTACTTTTGAGTTTTGTGTAGACAGTTACCTCATAAAATCAAATACGGAACTTCTGCAAGTGGCTTGATGCTTTAAGACTGTATCAGTACTTTATTTTCATACTTCCCATAACTTTAATCTTTTTGCATAAAATAAGCCTCTGGTGTGGTGAGGAGTCAGTTTACCAAAGTGTCATCTCTTCTTTACTTACTGACCTTCCTTTGACATCCATTGCAAGGAAGCTAATTGTTCTGGGATCTGGGTCTTTCTCCACATGCTCGGTAAGTATGTAAGAAATTCCCAGCTGACTCAGGAACTGGCCCATCTGGTCTAGCAGTCTGTCTTTGACTGTGACAATGGGAGATGCTGTTCAGGGAGAACGTAGCTTGGCCGGTTTCTAGGGCCTCTTCCCCTAACATCAAGAATCGCTGTTTTGAGATATAAGAGAGTGCATCCCTCTAAATAGAAGCTATCCATTTATGGATCTGCTCTCTGAATTTGTCTAATGCTTTTTTGTGATGGTTACCGTAATTTTTTGGCTTTGCAGCTGCTGCGTGTCAGATTGATGATTTCAGACTGGTGACTTCAGGATCTCCCTCCTGAGCTGTACCTACCAGCAGTTACAGTTGTAATTGTTCCAGCTGCATTGGTAGTGGCGCTTGTCTGTAGGTCAAAAGTCTTTAAAGAGCATTGAAAAGAAATATAGACATGCAGCAGGCTCTTTGAGGGATTTGGGTTTTTTTGTATGTGACAGAGTTACATGACAGCCACAGACAAAAAGAAAGATTGTTGTCTTAAGCAGTTCAGTGATTAGAAAAAAGCTTCTGGAAGTGGGAAATAAGTATTTGACCTCCTCCTTTGCTAAGGCTTGTATTCTTAAGTATGGACAACACTCTGTCATCTGCTCTGATTGGGCTGGTCCCGTGTGGAGCCAGGGGTTGGACTTGATGATCCTCATGTGGGTCCCTTCCAACTCTGGATATTCTGTGATGCTATGAAGTATGGTAACACTGAGAAGACTATCAAGAGTGAGCTGTTCGCTCCTTTTCAGTTGAGTGAAAAGATGCTTCAGAAGATCTGCGCTGGTGCAGGCATGTGTAGAAGAGGAGGCTTAAGCATGGCAGGCAGAGGTTCTGGTTTTCCTCTTCCATTTCTGGGGTGTCTTTCAGCCCAGTCCATTTAATGTGGAGCAGGCTTTGTGCAGTGAGTTTTATCACACTAGCAAATATGGCCTACTTGGACACTGATGGTCTTACATAGATTATCCTGGCAGTGTTTCCTTTGGAAACCCCAAATGGTGGAAGTACATCTTAAAGGTTTAGTGTACTTTTCCCCTAAGGACTAGTTGAGTTAAGAATAAATGAATTAGAATCTGTTACAAGGTTATTACCCTTGTATGTACCTACCAAATGCTGTGGATCCATTGTGGGCATACTGCTTCACGAAAATATTGAAGGAATTGTACACAGGTCCTGATTTACCTACAGGTGGAAAGAGTGCAGAGTTTGTTAATTTTTATCTGGAGACCTGCACGCGCTATCTGCTTGCCAACTTTTCCAATAATTGTTCCTAAAGACAGCTGTAAATCAGAATCGGGCTTAATGAAATTAGATTAAAAAAATATGTAAGTTAAAATATAGACAGCTTGCAGCTAGTATTAATAGGAATTTATCAAGAAATGGTTTTGGCTCTTCTTTTTTTGGCTGGAGGATTGCTTGGGTATGCAATACAATGCAGCAGAGGTCGGAGTTGTATTGGTGAAGGACGTGTGATGTTCTAGATTAAAAGAAGGTGTGTGGGTAGGTATATCTTTTTTTGCGTTGGACATAAGAAGTGTGTGTATAAATGCTTATCTCCAAGCAGTCTTTCATCAATGCTGTTCTTTAAAGGCACATATAATTCAAGCTAGTTCTCTCTGTATTTAATTACTCTCTGAAAACTAGTAACAGGGTTTGGGGGTTGTTTTTTGGTTTTGTTTTTTTCAATTATTTTAATCTGCAGATTTATTATGTGGCAATGGCTTGATGAAACATCATTAGGGAAGAAAGACAAGCTTATACATAAACTAGATCACTGAGGTTTATTTAGGTCTTTTGCCAGTTTAAAGGCCTAGAGGATTAAGGCAGTAAGAGTTGTTATGTGCTGCTTTTAACTGTGGGTTTGCAGAGGTTCCTTCCCAGAAAGGCCTGAAACATTAGAATTTGAGTAAGATAACAGAAGATGAAGGATTTTTTTTAACATATGAAAAGCTAAGTGCTTTCTGGAGTTTCTCTTTTTTTTCTCTTTTTTTTTTCTTTCTTTAAACAGACTACTTCCTTTAGCAGCTAACTTCTTCAAGATTCTTCATGTTTTTTGGAAGTTTGTTGTGGATGAAGTAATTTGCAGTGAGAGGAAGCCAAATTAGAGTCACAAATCCTCATGTTAAACTTGTTACAGAATTTAATGGAACAACAGAAACAGATAACAGGATTAGACCTTTGTAGATGAAAATTGAGGTTTTAAACCATTATTTACACCACAAGGACATTATATGTTGAGTACTGCTTGGAGAAGCTGATAGTTCAAACACAAGGATTTTGTATAGCAAGTGAAGGTATCATCTGCAGCTTGTCTGGTTTTGGTTTATACTGTGAGATGGGCATGGTGAGTCTGCCACAGGGATGCAAGGTTGGATTTAGCTGTCTACATATTTTTAACATAATTAAAAATAGAGAGCATATGTTTAAATTAAACATGAGGGTTTGCTTATTATAATCTGTACTCACTTTATTCTCATAGTGGAAAAATTATATATAGAAGCTGTTGCTTTTCTTGTGAAGCCATGAGGAATGCTGTGGTTTATGGGAAGATTAGACGTAGGTGTAGGAAGAGGTGAGCGGAGCAGTTGCGGGGGCCGGGGTTGTGGTGAACCTAGCTCTTGCGTACCTAGTCTGCCCATACCCTGTGAATGAGAACTGGAAATTGCGCTGGGCTTGCTCAGCCTTCCCTCTTCAGAGTTCTCCAGAGCTCTGCCCAAAGCTGGATCCGTGTTTGTATCTAACCAAAGCGAAACTGAGTCTAGGTTAGACCTTCCTCCTGATCCTAAAATGAACCTGCTGTATCTCCTGAGTGAGACGACCTGAGGTGGTTCAGATGTGCGTAGGAAGGGTGGGTGAGAAGTGACAGTGTAGGATATAGTGCAACAGGGGAACAAGAGATGGAAATACACCGTGACTAACACGCAATAACAAGGGGGGTGTTTTGTTCCTGGAAATGGTAGAGGTTGTGGGTTTCTGAAAGGTGAGGAGTTCCCAGTACCAGTATTTTGCTATCTGGTGTTTGTGCTCAATTCATAGGTGATGTTTCACGTGTTTTAAGGCTGGATGTACCAGTTATAAACTAATCAGTTAAAACTGAAATGTCAAATTGATACTAATTTGTACCGATGAGTTCTGCAAAAAGGATGAAGCATAATAATAGGTGACGAATTAGCCTTCGCTCGTATTGACAACGGCAATTTTGTTTTGATCATTTATTATACTTAGTAATGTATTGTTGTATTTTTTAACATAATCGAGTAACACTGACAGACTGTCACCGTCATTCTTACGAGACCCTGCCAGGAAGACTAGCAGCTTCCATATCCTGTGCTCCGTGCGCACGCGTGCACTTCTGTTTGGGCCCCCAGGCATGCTATCAAAGTAAAAATAGCCAATACCCTGGGGCAGGAGGAATCAAACCTTTAATAATACATAATAATTTACGCTCCATGTGTAATGGTCGCAGTAAACTTGGAGAGTCACTGCAGTGCGCCAGTGCCACGCGTTACATCCCACTGGTGAGCCAGTGCTCCAACCGCTTTTGATTGCAGGGCCACAGGAAGTTGTTCTGGTGAGTTAAAAATAGGAACGATGAGTACAAAGCAGGTTAAATCTTAAGAGTTTCGCAATGAAGCTGGCTGTCCTGCCAGCCGTGGGCCCTTCTAGCAATGCCTGTTGGCTTCATTTCTGCCTGCTGGAGCCCGTTAGGCTGTTTCCCAAGCTGCCTAGATTCCCTTCGGGCTGTGGCAGCGAAAATGGAGCCAGCAGCTCCTGCCTGCAGAAGAGCATCCAGGAGCCCAGCTGCACTCACTGCCATCGCTTGCCAGCCTCGGCAAACTGGCAAGTTTTCGCACTCGTTGCTCAGCAGGGAAGAGTTCTTGCTGCAGAACCCCAGCCTGCTCTCTTTAAAGCACGGCCATCCTCCTGCGCTGCTGCGCTCCCAGCTGCACGGCGCACGCCCGGAGCCAGCGCCGGCAGCCACGCTCTCTGCTTCCGAGTCTGTAATTCCCATTTATGAGGATGTTTGCTTCTCTGTGTAGGTTCAAGGTGCAAGTTTCCGGGGTTGGAAGGAAGTGACATCTATGTTCAATAAAGATGATGAACAGCAATTGCTAGCGGGATGCAAGTCTCCAAAATCCAAAGGGTGAGTAAAATCAGCTGGTCTGTCTGCTATTAAAACACACAAACCGGAACATAAAATAGCTGTGCGAAGCAGTGAAGGTAGACACTGAGAGAGAAGCGGTAGTGTTCAACTCTTGGAAGTTAAACCACAGAGAAAGGTTTATGTACATTTCAAAATTACGTACAGGTTAGGCTTACAAGGAGCAAGGCACGCAGTGTTGGGAAAGGACCGATATTGATAACTCTTTTAGGTCTGTCAGGAAGAAAAGGGAATCTAGCTGCATAATATTTTTTTACTGTAGAAAAGGAGTGAAGGTTTCTGAGTAAAACGGTCATTGCCACCCTCCCCCATTCCTCTTAAGGATTAATTATGGTTGAGTTTACAAATTCCTTTTTTTACATGCTTTACTTTCTCTTTTGAAGTCTTGTCTATGCCTGAAAAGGTTAAGTGGAGTAGCTATACAAGGATCTGCAGATCTTCCCTGTTGGAGCTGAGATGTTTACTTGGAACAGTTCTGCTGCCAGTACAGTTAGAGCTGTTCTCTGAGCAGAACAGACCTCCTCTCAGGACAGACTATTTTGCTGTTACAAGTAGATGTAGGTTTTACCCAACTAACTACCTTGGTTCCAAACAGGAGACAACGTGCCACCTGTCAATATAGCTGTTCCACCCAATGTTAGCTTTGGTAAGACCTCCTGTAGTATGTTTTATTTCCAGTTTACTTTGAAATATCTATATTTTAGTGTGCAAGTGTATATATGTGCATGTGGGGGTATGTGTGTGTATATATAAAAAAATTAGACTATAAATACATACATTTCCATTTCCATTTGAGCCTGTTCAGTGAAAGTTCCCAGCTACTGTCCGTGGGTGTCCCAGTGCCGTGGGTGTTAAGATGCTAGGTTTCTTCGAGGATCCTTTGCAATTGGTGCTGAATAGAAGAACAAAGTAACCAGTGAAGAGAGCAGAAGTATGAAAACTGAGTTACCACAAATATGGAAAGCTATTTTAGCATTACTATGAAAAGTATTTTAAGCTTGGGTTAATTTGAAGGGTATTTCGCTATAGTGATATACCACAATTTTTACTTTAATTTTAAAGAAAAATGCAGCTTTTCAAGTGCACTACTCACGAAATATGAGAAGAATATTTAAAGTCTGTGACTGACTTTAGCAAGATAACAATTCTGAAAAATCTAATCATAAATTCAAAATTCAGTAAAAGTAATTTTAAAGGCTCGGTTGCTTCTATTTAAATATGGTGGTGTCAAGCTTTCACTAATGGCGAAAAAGGCTCCTTTAGTAAAAATACTAACAAAAATTTCAACGGTGGTTTTATTTGTGGCTAAGGAATTTGTATGCTACTAGCAGATAATGTTTATAGTTTGCTCCCGAGCTCATTGAACCCTGAAGGTTGTGTGTCTCACCACTGGTATTCAGCCTTTCCTTGTGGTCCATTATTTGATTGCATACATCACCCTGCATACAAACCTATGCATAAGCTTTTGACATTTTGTATTTTAAACACTCCACACAGCAAATATGAAGTAATTCAGACTGAAGGTTCTTAATGGGGTAAGAAATTTAATAATATGAGTAGCCTTTCAAATGCCTCTTTGGGAGACAAAATATAACAAAGGTTGGTTTTCTTCGTTTTGGGAGGGGAATTTTGGGAGTTCTTAACAGAAATACAAAATTTCTGTTTTCAAAATATTGTGCAGAGCTTCATATAAAAATTCTGGTATCTTTAAAGTCCTAATACTGTGTACATCAACTATTTTAGGGTCTGAGGTTTAACTGGCAAGGTGACAATGGGTATATGAAACTGAGGCACATAGAGAGTGATTGTTAAAGCTGGTGGTAGACAAGACAATTTGATATTCCTTCTACTGTCCGACCTCTGGGTTTGTTTTTCAGGTTTAGTTTTTCTTTTTTCTCGGTAAAGTCCTAAATTCTTCCAATGCATGCTAACATACTTTGTACATTTCCAAAGGCAGTTCTGTGTATTTCACAGGGATGGGGTGTGCAAGTTCTTGTGTAGTTGGAAATGGCCATATTCAGTCCGCTCCTGATTGAGCCCTGCAAGATTCTACTGTGCTCAGGCTTACGTGTGTAGGAGGGTGTTTTTCCTGAAGGTGACAGTAATGTACGTGCCGTCGTAGGCTGACGACTGACTAGCGTTCCTTCCTATAAGAGATAATAAATGAATGGAATGTTTATTATTAACTGTTACACACATTTTTAAATGAGGAAATGAATAACCTCGTCATTGTTGTTTTCTAGAACAAACCTAAAGTTAAAGGAAGAGATGAAGTCTGAAAAGAAGCCGGGTTTTTGGGACAGTTTGGTGATAAAGCAGAATGTCCAGTCTAGGAAACCAGATGAGATTGAGGGATGGGAACCGCCGCAGATTACCGCTGCTGACTCTACCAGTGACGCAGCAGCTACTTTAAGTGACTATACAGCCTGGTCAGGCTGGGAAGATGAAACCAAAGGCTCCACAAAATACACAAACCTGGCCAGCTCAGGAAACAGTTCCAGGTGGAGTATCAAATCAGCTGGAAAGCTGGTTAGTATTCGACGTCAAAGCAAAGGTAACCTTACTGACAACTGGGAAGAACTAGAATGATACTGGTAATGTGAAATGCTTTATAGATAAGAAGAGAAAGGTTCCATGATTTACTCGTATGTTTAAACCAAAATCAAATCTGCTCAATATTGCACCTTTATACAGTACCTTGTTTTATTCAGATTGTTACAAATTTTTGCTCACCTGATAGTAAATTTTCTTATGACATTGTTAAATAGCTATGTTTTCCACACTGAAAAAAGTAGAGAATCTATTTTGTGCCTATATTTCACATTCAGACTCTGCAGTATGTTGGATTGTTGGTTTTACCAAAAAAATGTAATTCCTTACTGAATGTATACACTGGTTGTAAATTTGACTGCCTTATGTAGGAACTTCCACAAGCCTGAGGTCCCGTTGGTTTTGTTTTTTCTTGATATTTGAGGGCCACTCGAAATTTTTAGTTTTGATGCTGTCCCTTTTTAACTAAGAATGCTGATCTGTCGCTTGCAGGGAGAATGCTTATACTTAGTAGACTGTGTTTTTCAAATCTTCAGCCTCAGCATATGCTTCAGCTTGTGCACACAAGATGCTCAACTGTCACAATGTGCTATAGTCTGTATGAAATGGGCAAATACTATTCTAATGTAAGTCCTTCCATCACGGGAACTCCGCCAATAGTCAGGTCAAATGGGTCTTCCAGAGTTTGGGGGTTTAGTTTGGTTTTGTTTTGTTTTTATATTGAACGTTGTTTGACAAAGCTAAGCTGCTCAGTTTTTAAGATGCACGTTATGCCAAAAATAAAAATGATGGAAAATTTGAAAAGCAGCAGTGAGTAGCGTATAAGAAGATCTCGATATTCAGTACCCGTAGTCCTGAATCTCGGGATAAGTTGCTTCTTATGGAAGGGCATCTGTTTTCATTCTCAACAATAGCTGATGCTTGTTCTACAAACAACTTTTTGTTCTGTACTGTGTTGTTCCTTCCCCCCCTGCCCCGTACACCGTGACTGAATTGTACTCTGGCATTTCCAGGATGACCGAGTAACTGAGCCATTGCAAGTATGTGCATGCACACGACGTCTGAAGCATTTTTGTTGTAAAGCTCCGTCTTACTAGCCACTGATGTTTTAGGTTTTTGGTAAAAGCAGGTGAAGTGTTAAACTTGAGATTTGAAATGTATATAAGAATACTAAAAGTGCCTCTTTCTAGCATATTGTCTCTCATTAGCAGTGCGGCCCATGTCCGACCCAAAGTTGGTTTCCATTTTGTTTATACGACCTATATAAATACTAATTTAACATTCATGGAAAAAAAATCAAACCAAAAGTTTCATAAGAAATGAACAGTAGGCCTTTTCTCTCCTGATTGTTAAACTGGTATAACAGAGCTGAAAACGTGACTGCCTAGCAATATGGCCAGTACGGTCGGAAGATCAAGTTAGCGTTTCAGAGAAAATCAGCGTTTTTACAAGAAAACATATACCTTTATATAACGGAGATCTTGTTAAACGTATTTTTGCAGGAAGCTTACGCCGATGAAAAGGGATGCATGCAATTTTCTTCTAAGCTTGTACCTTGTTTCTGTTACTGCCACATGACTCCTTTCTTAGCTCTCTCTTTCTCCTCTCTCTTCCAATTCCTGTACAGTTTTTCTGGCTTACAGTTCCTGCATAGCTGTTTTTTGGAGATTCCTGTTGAGATGTGCCTGGAGGGAAACTGTAGCAAAATGGTTTGTTGTTTGTTTGGTTTTTTTTTCCTGTTTTAATAGTACGGTAGAAGACATTGTTCTTAAATTTATATAAAAGAACATCAGTGTTTTGTGCGACAAAACAGGATCTTGTAACTGGCAGATGTATTTGTAAAATTGGCATTATATGTTAAAAGAAAACCTAATAGAGGAGAGAAGGTTAGCATTTATATCGCATCATTTAGTCTGTGAGTAAACTCTGTATTTGCCTTTGGCAAGTACATATGCTGAGGCTAATTATAGGAAAGAATTAGTGTTCTTGGGCGAAGTATGCTGCGTTTTATAGTTTATGGAATACCCTCTAAGGCATGAGCTAGGATTTAGTTTGGTTGCTGGTGCTGACCTAGAAGAATGGGAAAAGATCTGCTAGCAGCCCTCAATATTTTGCTCTCAAAGATGGGCTGAGAACTCCTGATTTCCTTCCTGAAGAAACTATTTATACTGTGACTAGTAAAGGTTTTGCCTTGCACATTATACTGTCAAGTGCCTGTTTCTCACCTTGATGATGTGTTTGGTGCACAGCTTAAAACAAATTGAAAAATGTTGCAGTTTAAATGTATGATGAAGAATATGCTCACAGAGCTGAAGCCTGTTTTAAAACAAACTTGCATCCAAGTGGGAAATTGAGACGTGCAAACTTAAGTTTTAACTCCTAGAGATGGAAGTTTTGGTGTGCTTTTTAAGTGATATTTCCTCAGAAATAACCGTTATAAGGGTGAACATTGTTAAATTTAATATAATTTATTGTTATGCTTTAATAATGTATTTGTCTTTTGAGAGCTCACTGGTGTGAGCTTTTCTTCTCTTATGTTTATAAACGTGTCTGAATTTTCAGAATGGGGTCCTCTTTTCTTTTACCTTATTTAGATGCTTAACTACGTTACACGTTTATGGGCTTAAGCTGTACACAGCTCCATATGTGGAATAAGTGTAGAATATGTCCCTTCATATTTGTTTTGAAATTGCATTTCAATCTATGTGAAATGGTTTAGAAGAAGGTAGCATTAAGATTGTATGATAAGATTGCACAAAATAAAATATAGTTTATATTGCTTTCTCGTAGCCAATCTGCATGATTGTTGGCGTGGTTTTAACGGGAATTAAAAGCTTCATGTGGCTGTAACTAGTCACTTAACTCTAAGCAAAGTTCTTTCTGAGTATTTCTATTTATTAGCATCATTTGCAAAAAGAAAAATAGTATTTTCCATATGAATAAAGATTTAGTTTGAACTGAAACGCCTTATTCTTCGATTATTATTTTTTGTCCCATTTTATTTGTCATGTGAATTTGTTTCCGTCTGTGTGGATGTTACTCATAGCATTGTAGAATACGGCCAAGGAAATAATAGCTATGTTTGTCCAAACTCAGTGAGTCATGCCGCCTCAGAACCTGCAGCATCCAAAATTTAAAGCACCACCCATTGCTTTCACAGTGGGAAGAATTCATTGGTTTTGACAAACTGCAAATATTTTGTTTTACTGGTATTTATTGGTTTAAACATTTTTTTTATTATTATTTATTGGCTGTTATGAAAGCTTGGGCAGAGCAGCGTTCTTTCCCTAAAGATTTCACCAGCTACGTGTAAACTGGAGGACCTGGAATGCTTTTTGCACACGCTGGCCCCGTAACGAGGTGAGACCTGCACATCCTGACTGTGACAGAAGTGAGATGCAGCTGCTGGTACCCGTAGACAGGATACAGAAAGGAGCGCTGTCAGCTTCTCCTTCTTCTGCTCTAGTGTGCTGCCTTTGTTGTTGTCTAAATAGAATAAGCAGGGAACATTTAGGCAAAATATTTCATAGAATCATTAAGGATGGAAGAGACCTCAAGTATCATCCAGTCCAATCGTCCCCCCCCACACCTATTCCCACTAAACCATGTCCCTATGTACCACATCCAACCTTTCTTTAGACACAC
>VWZZ01001895.1:406086-456567 GCA_013399095.1 Psophia crepitans
GGGTTGGGCACAGCCAGGACAGCTGACGCAGACTGGCCAAAGGGATATTCCATACCATATGACGTCATGATCCCGGTATAACTGGGGGGGTTGGCTGGGAGGTGGGGACCTCAGGAACTGGCTGAGCATTGGCTTCGGGTAGTGAGAAATTGTGCTGTGCGTCTCTGGTTTTGTGTATTCTATTATCCTCAGCAGCATCTTCCCTTTCTGTCCTACTAAACTGTCTTCATCTCAGCCCACGAGTTTTACCTTTTTGATTCTCTTCCCCCACCGGGCAGGGGAGGGAGCGAAGGGCTGTGTGGTTGTTCTAGCTGCCGGCCAGGTTAAACCACGACCGGCGCAGATGAACAGCGTAACTAGCCAACACTTCACTGTGCTGAACCGCAAGTTAACACCTATCGCCACACATTTGGTGGTGTTTGCTTTATTTAATGGTGGTATCTTTGTAGTGACTTGGCAACCTCCGCTGGATATTGAGGGTTCAGCCTCACTCTGACTCCCAGTGTAGGGAAGGAAGGGAATTCTCTTCATTGGGAGCAGTTACTGGAAAGAGGAGGTGGGACTGTAGTGCCCTCTCCTAGCGCCATGGGCTGGCTGCGTATGCTTGGTTGGAGGATGCCACACAGCTGGGCAGCTGCTCACCACATCTGGCTGTGATGCTTTGACCCTTTGTTTTTCAAAGGTGAGTACCTGGACATCTAGCCCCATGATTAGATACTGACTGACAGCTAGAGGAAGTTCGTTATTCCATGGGAGTGGAGTAGGTTCAGCTGGAAAGGCTGAGGAGCATTGGTTCCATACAAATAATCCCTCGAAATACTCATGTCTGATTTTGGTTGGATCAGCAACCTGAACTGGCTGACTCTGCAGCTGCATCAATGCCTGCCATGGCACTGGGGAGGAGGGTGAATGCGAGATGGGACACAACACAGCCCAAAATGTAGCTTTCGGGACAGGGAGTCCCCAGAATTAATATTCTAACTGTGAAGATTTGGGGTGAAATGGAACTTCTCACGGACTTTGAAAGAGGTGAGCTTTCCTCAGCCCTTCACAGTAAGAGTGCAGGTGACAAGCTCCCAGAAGAAGATTCCAATCTTGACTTTGCTGGAGCTAAGTCTCCCTTGCTCTCTGGTCAAGTGTTAAGCACCTGGGGCCATTTTCAGTATGTGCTGCTGGACTTTGTCCTGTTTTTCTCCAGCCATTGCAGAGTGACTTCTTAGGCACTGAGCTTTACCTGTGTGTTCTCTAAGAAGCTATGAAGTACTTGGCTTGTTAAATTTGGGTTACAGGATGCTTATCTGAGGTTATGCTGAAGTATCTTACAAGGGCGTGTAGTGATAGCACAAGGGGTAAGGGCTTTAAACTGAAGGAGAGGGGATTTAGATTGGATGTTAGGAAGAAATTCTTCCCTGTGAGGGTGGTGAGGCACTGGCACAGGTTGCCCAGAGAAGTTGTGGAGGCTCCATCCCTGGCAGTGTTCAAGGCCAGGTTGGATGGTGCTTTGGGCAACCTGGTCTAGAGGAGGGTGTCCCTGCCCACGGTGGGGGGCTTGGAACTGGATGATCTTTGTGGTCCCTTCCAACCCAAACCATTTATGACTCTATGAAATACTTACATATGACAAGACTTTGAGAGCAATAGCATAAATGCAAAATTACTAATTTTTTTCTTCTTAGTCATTGCTTCTTTCCTGTACAAGTGTAAGAATTACTTTAATGCTTATTGGCTAGAAAATACACTCATACATGAGACTAGCTAATACAATTCTTTCTTTGCCAGTGATGGAGCTGTAAATGTGCTACTGTTCTCCATTCCTCCCTCTCCCTTCTGCTAGCCTGCACTGCTTCTGCCTTCTAGACCACAAAACACCACTAGTCTTTCAATCCTGTTCCTAGCAGGCATTCTCCTGCAAAAGTGAGCTTATGCAGTTCCCAGGGGTGGGGAGCAGAGGAAAGGAGAGTAGCAGGGTTCTGCTCCTCTCCTTTTGCCAGTAAGGCTCACTCAGTGCTCTCTGAACGGGTCTGTGCCTACTGCGTTAACAGCCAGAGTGCCTTTCCCCAGAAACAGAACAATGTGACCCAACAGTTTGTGGAGTCAGTGGCTGGGGATGGGGCAGGTGTTGGGGAGGTGGAAGGAAGATCCCCTTCTTCAAAATGGGAATTTCAAGCTCCTTGTGGACTGTGGCAGAGAATGTCACCATTGCCTCTGAATCGGTGTTGTTTTTCAAGACTAGAATTCAATAAAACCCAAATCACCGGAGACTGAAGTGATTGTTGTCGGGACCACAGTTAGAAGATGGTTTCCTATTGTTACCACTGCAAAATCTCTATATAGACAGGTCCAGATCTGGAGACAAAAGCTGTGGAGCAAAAGAAAGGTGTAGAGGTTGGGTAGATGTTTCACGGCATGCTTTCTGCTTTGGGAGGGAGTGCCTGCCTGCCTTTGCCGAGAACAGCCAGCACACAGGCGGCCGAAGAGTGGACGGAGGTTTTGCTTTAAGGCATAACCCCCCTTCTCCTGGGTTACAACACTTCAGCTTACTGAGTAAGCGCTGGTGCAAAGGGCAATGAGATTAATTCAGGTTGTCAAAATACATTTGTTACTACAGGTGAGGTACAAACAAGATCATTATCCCGAAGGCAAAATCCTCCCCTCTTTCTGTCTACATGAAGAGATTTAAAAATGAAAACCAAACCATGCCACTGACCCTGCTGATCAAAATCTCTGCCTTAGATTTTAATTGTGTCACCCAAGTGAAAAGGTTTGTTACTCAGCCAATGACCTCACACAGTGTAGTCACTTGTAATCCAGCCTTGTTATCTGCCTTCTCTAAAAACCATTCACTGGAATTGGAAGTTTAAGTTTGTACTCTTCTGAATCCACTTATCTGTCATGCCCTTGGGTACAGACTTTACACCTTTAACGGTAACCTTCATCCTACTGAACTTTGCAGGAGTTGGGAATTACATTCCAGTGTCTTTTAAGGGGTTGGACCTGAGCCTTGCAGCTGAAAGCATAGGAGCCATGCAAATGAGTAGCATGATTAGCTAATGATCACTAATATTTAACTGGCCACATGTGTGCTCAGGGCATGCACACATCTTTTCCCCCTTTTCCAGGTTGAAAAAAGGTGTGTGGGGTGTTAAAAAGCCACCTTACTGAGTTTTGTACCTGGCAGCCCTGGTGGGCACCAAGCTGACCATGAGCCAGCAGCGTGCCCTGGCCACAAATAAGGGTGCTGATCTCCTGGGCTGCAGCTGAGCAGTATGAACAGCAGGGGGAGGGAGGTGATCCTTCCCCTCTACTAGGGAGGCCTCGCCTGCAGTGCTGGTGCCAGTTCCAGGCTCCTTTGCACAAGGGAGACATGGGCATGCTGGAGAGACACCAGCAACAGCCCACGAAGATGAAGAGACTGGAGCATCTCTCCTATGAGGAAAGGCTGAGAGACCCTCTAGATGACTAAAAGCTATACAGTCCCGCTTCTTGTCATCTTCACTACTGCCACCTACCCTTAAGCCTGTCAAAGGCTTTTTGCTACAGATGAGCAAGTCAGCCAGGACATGGTAGAAGGAAAAGGAGGATTAAGCCTGACTCTGGCACCTGACACTTGCAAGAGAACTGAAAATTACTTATTAGAGATACTGATTTTTCCAAACCTATTTAAGTTTCCCTCCTCAATTTATAGGCGAGAGCAGATCCCTCTCAGCTCTCAATACCTTTCTCTGATTCCCACATGATCTGCAGATTCCCAGGTAACCGTGTGTCCCTTCAGGACTTCCATTCTGCCTGCAGAAGGGATGGCTCCTTGTGGTCCCCAATCAGAGACCTTCAGTCAGCACAACTGGTGAAGAGCTCAGCACTGTATTAAACCAAATGCTGACCTCAGAACCTTTCTTTAAAGCTCTCAAACAAAGCAGGTAGGAGTAAGAGATGCCTTTGGTTCCACACCCAATCCATTACCATAGCAGACACCTTAATCACCTTAATTGAAACAAAAAGCCCACAAAAACCTGTATTCAAAAATCCACCTATCAGCAAATTCAATGGATAAGGTTGGTATAACACTGAAATTTAAGTTAAAGCGAATAAAACTATCTCCCGAGGAAATAAATATTCTCTTCTTGTACAGCCCATTAACAGTCCAGCTATCCTATTAAAAAAGTGCCAATACAACCAATTACTGAAAAGCAATGTCACTTGGTCGGCCTGTATGCTTCTTATTCCATTACCAGTTACTACAAAGAACAGCTTATAGGAAGATCTTATAAAATTCAAATGGATTCATCTGTATGCACAAGCGACTTCTAGGAATAATAGATAAAACCATGATTTATTACACTGTGCAAAACTAGATTCAGAACAAGCAAGTGCAGAATATAGTACATGATTTATTTTTTCTGTACATTACATATTTGTTAAATTTCATTGACAAGCCCAAAACTTCCCTAATTTTTTTTTCCTTTACCTGCCTACACCAAGCAATTAATTTTGTTCTACAGGACAGAAGAAAATAGCTTCCTGGAGAATCTGTCATCTGATTAACTTGACAGAAGGTGCTTCAGCTCAGACTGACTTTGAGTTTCCCAGAATTTGTAAAGGCTTGTCAGGTTAGAAGCTCCATTGGTAGTATAACATCCTGCTGCTGTACCAGTCTAGCAACAAGCAACTCCATTCTCATTAAGTTTCAATAATGTCTTCTTCTTAGAAGATGAATTAATGCAGTTGCATTTGTAGACATACCAAACAGTATGAATGAAGGATGTAGCTACCATTAAAAAAAAAAATAAAATCACTTTCCAGTAGCCCCAGATCTGTCGCTTGAGTTATGTGGGATGTGCTGAGATAGGTTATATGTTTAATAACGTCCTTAAGAAAAATAAATACTTTTGCATAACGTATGTACAAAGATTGGTTGATTTCCTTCATTCATCACTTCAACAACAGATGGAACCACAGCTGTATTTTATGCACTAGCTCACACTCATTAATGCCACCTTGGTGACTCATGTATTAAGAATCCAAGAGAATATCGGCCTATTCTTTGTAATAGTGCAAATTATATGGAGGTGTTTTGAAAACAGTGGCTTAGGGGAAGAATAATTAGCGAAAACCCCCCAAAAACAGAACACAAAACACCTTCCTTTGGTCCCTGTAAAAGTAGTTTAACTCTTTTGTGAATTTTTCAGAACTCCTCCACATAATTTTAACCAACTATTAAGGCGTCAAAAGAATGGATTTGAAGTTGAAATTAAAATGGTTTTTCTTGGACTTGAAAAGAAGTCCACTGCAGATTTCCTGACAAAGAAATTTTTTTAATGTCTCCTCCTCCTCAGCTCTTTTCTGCACAAAAACAATATGCTAAGCAAACCTGTCTCATAACCCCATATTTTTTTTTAAACTACAACAAAACATTACACTTAAATATATTGCACAAAAAGCATAACGTATCCTGCCTGACTCTTCACAAAAATGGCCACAAACACAGGAGAACAGCTGCTGAACATCTCAAAATTTGAAGAGATCAATGAAATGCTGAGGAGATACTGGCATGAGACAGGTGTTTGGATCACTGGCTGTGCAGGGGTGTCCTGTATCCTGCAAAATGAAGGAGAAAAAAAAAAGTAAGTTCTCTTTCCATACCCACAACTTCCCTCTACTCCCAATTTTTTTTTTTAAAAAAAGGCAAAAATTCACACACAGGCACATGTAACTATTTCCACTGTAAACAGCTAGGAACTTGCTTTTCTTAAGAATTCACCATGTTTTTCTTTAGCTGTTTCAGACTAAGTTGTTAAGAAAATAGGCCTTTCCAGTTTGACTGGAGTAATGCAGGATGGCTTCAGATTTCAGGAAAAAAAAACCAACAAAAAACCACACATCAAAAAAAAAACCCACATCCCCTCATGCAACCCCTCTCCTCCTGCCAAAACCAGAACCTAAGTCAGAGCTCTTGAAAAAAGTTTCATAGTCCTTATCTGTTATTTTTTGAGAAGTGTAATTAAAAAAACCACAACTGCTTCATTGAACCTAAATTACCTGTTTAATGGAATACTACTTCAGGGAGAGAAATGAGCTCCTTGCCTTCAAAGTAAAGGGCAGCAGATACTTCCCAAAGAAACCTTAACAGCATGTTTGAAGTCCAATTCATAAAAGCTTTTCTACCTTGCTTGTTTTTATTTCCCCCCCAACATCTTTTTCTCCTCTTTCACTCCTACCTTTTCCCCAACTGGAAACCTTGCCTTAAAACAGAAGTTGGCAGCCAGGCAAGTTCAGAGTATAGAAGACAGACAGGATGGAAAGGCTTTGTTGTTACAGATTCACTAAGTCTGCAGTGCTTTCTTTAATATTACAAAAGCTTGACCTCAGCACAATTGTCTGATTATTTAAGATTCAAATTCCCCTTCAGATGAAAAGTTCACTTTTGTACCTTATTAGAACCCTCTAAAGGAAGGAAATGCTAGAGGTCTAATGAGAGGGTCCCAGACAGTTCAGTGGAGAGGTTACACACTTTGATCAACAATGTTGTAAAAGGCTCAGAATCTGTCCTCCCCAGGTTTGAAGGGGTTTCTCTCCCATTTCCACCAGTGTTGACAAATTCAACATGTGGGACAAGAACACTAGAGTAAATACATGGTAGAGTAGATCACAGACCACCACAAGTCTTCACTTTCATCTCCACAGAAAATGAAGCTACAGGCAATTCAGTTAATAGAAGGAAAGAACCCATAAGGGAATTTCTTTCTTCTCACTTGGAAACTTACATAAGAAAAGTTTGTCAGAGATGGCACATTCCCTTCCAAAGTCTTTGGAACACCAGAGTGCACAAGGTGGAACACATTCTCAATACTACTCAGCTTTTCCAATGAAAATTATTACTCTGTAGAGACATTATCTGTATTTTTCCATTAAGTCTACAGCTGACTACTTGAAAATATCATGTGGTATCGACCTCCTTCATCCTCACACTTTTCTGATAATCGTTTTAACATCACTTGAGAAATGGCTGTTACATTCATGGCATAGAGGGGGGAAAACAAAAACACAAAAAACCCAAACCCAGAAAATCGATTAAACCCCAGGTAGTACTGCCTATTCGGGGAAGTTGCAGATGAGAAAGAACAGAAGACTAGGAGCAGGAGTGTTAATCCTAAAACCTTGAGATTACATCTGCAAGGAAGAGATACACCAGAGCAGAAAACACTCTCAAAGGGAGTTGCTAATGAATTATCATCATCTTTATCCATTGCCATGTCAATGTCATGTCACTACTTTCCTAGTTTGCAGGAAAAAACATCATCAGAATTAGGATTTTGGGAAAGAAGCTAGGGGTTATCCCCTCTGAGTGCTTATTTATACTCCTAAATGTTTTACACAAAGTTGTAACATGCTATCTGCTTTGCTCTGCACATCATCATTAAAATGCTTTTGAAAGCTCTGATCAATCAAGAATTACAGGTCAAAGAAATCTCAGTAAGATCAGTTGTTTGGGGTTTTATTTATTAAAAACAAGAGAAACTGCAATTTTACAGTGAAAAAAGTGATGAGGACCGAAAAGAAAAATAACTTTCCTGTAATTATGAATATTCCTCCTTCAAAGAAAAATGTATTTCCCTTGAAATTACATTTAATAAATAGTTCAAATCCTATCGATTTTCAATGTATCTACTTCAGGCTAAACCAGAATTCTTTTACATTAACAAGAAAATTCACCAGGAGGAATGTTTACTGACAAATGTAGTTGTTTTCCTCTGCAAATTTTATCATAACTGGACAAGGAGAAGCTCCCATAACTCTGGAACTACAGTCCTTTTCTGTGTAATTATTTCTGCCATTTCTTCATTCAGAAAGCAACATTGTAATTGTCTCCCCCACTCTCCCAAGTCATGTGCAGCCTGTTTTGGGAATTTCTTTTCAGAGGGACTCTTTCATAAAAGTATGTATTACTACAGCATTCCAAGTGGAATAAAATCAATGTTCACTTTTCTTTAATGCAAAGGTATTGTCTGAGGTTCATGTTACTCTTCTCATATTTAAGTACTGAATTAAATACTTTGAAGAGTGCAGGAACAGCTTATAACACTGAGTGCAGGGAAACCTATTTGTTAGCAAAATCTGACTGAGCTCACTGACATCATGTACCTACATTCATTAGAAGTTGAATCATGGTCCATAGTTTAAATGGCATTAACAGGGAATATGGCAATAATAAAAAACAAATCTGATGAAAAACTGAGATGGAAAGTCATCACGACCCTATCTAATAGGGAAAACAAAAGTATTCCTGCTGCTAAATTGATGTGTGAAAACAAAAATCAAACCCAAAACTATCAAACAGTTAGAAATTAATATGTTATTCACTTTGACATTACAGAACAGTCAGCAATGGAAACAGATGGGACACACAGGAAATACCTTGAGTAACAAAGCAAGGTGGTAGTCCTTTGAGATCGTGAAGAAGGAAGCGGGAAGGAGAGCCGTAAAGTAAAAGAAGCAGAGTTAAGGTTTATTGAAGATAAGGTTCATGTGCAGTTTAGAAAAATAGTCTTTTATTCTTGTGGCAAATCACAAGCAGCTGGAGAACCAAAACCAGGACAAGCCCCAAGATGACAAAAACCAAGTGTGAAGAATATCACTTATGCAAAACAGATACACTAATGTACATAAACCCATGAACACTGAAAGAAGAAAAAAGTATTCCAGCCTCTACGGACATCTGAGATAGCTAATTCAGTAGCATATTTCAGTTAAGAAAATAAAAGAACTGCCCACAACTGCAGTGTTGCCTAGTGGAACAGAAGAAGGAGCATACATAAAAAGCATTCACGGAGGCATCAGTCAATAAAGAGTTTGCCATTACTTTTACGCTGCTGAAATTACATATTTTTATCACTTTCATCAAGGACAAATCCTTTACCAAAAAGTCACTCCTGAAAGATTAAAGAGTTTCTTATAACCATTTCCTCCCTTAACATAGAAGAGTACAAGATGATCTATTCCATCACTGTACTTCCTACAATGAATTTAGGAGTTGGATGGACTTGATGATTGTAAAGGTCTTTTGCAACTTAAATGATTCTATGATTGATTCCTTCTTACTGTATTTAACATTACTATGGTCAGATTTTAACAGATACAGGAACAAATGCCACTTTCTGAAAAGCTCCTAAGACTTGTTGAAAGTAACACTAAGATTATTATAGCATACAGAAAAGTGAGGAGTCATTTTCCTACTTGAACTATTTGCTAATTCAATTTAGTAGCCATCAGTCCCTTCTTTTGCAAGGCTTTCTTTAAGAGGACACAAACTGCAGGACTGAAAGAATTTCCTGGGCCATCAAGTGTAGCCCTCGCATGTTGCCAGCAATTACATTATATTATGAATTTCATAAACTGATGAAAGTTCTTCTCATCACTGTGCTTTGTGGCTGTTTCAGAACCTTGCTGCTTTGGTTTTCAGAAACTCTTAGCTCTCAGCATAAGTTCACCCACAACCACTTTCTACAACTTATTTGCATCAGGGCTGTCCCTTAGCTCAAATAATTTCCCTAAGAAGTCTTACATTTATTCATCCCTTCTCTGAGAAGATTTTATGGAGGGCAGTCGCATTTCCTTACTAGCTTTAACACAGCTAAGTTAAAAGAAATTAATGTCTGCTAGTCTTCTTCATGGCCTGATCACTGAAGTCCTTTTTCCTCTGCAACTAGTCCAATGTTTTGGTTTGCTCTTGAATGAGGGGAGGGGGGAAAAACAACCCCAAAACCACCCAACAAGGAAGACAAGTGAAATACCAAGAAGTGTTTAGCTCATTGCCTGAAGTTCTTCTGAATGCCCTTGAAAGCAAGAGCTGCCTGATTTTGGTAGCGTACCATTAAAAGAAGAAAGTACATTGTTACATATTATGAACTGTCTGAAGAATCCAGTGCTTCCATTTGTTTCAAGATTCAAACACTTGAAACTTTTCCTCTGTGAAGTAACTGTGATTTCTCTTATAAAGTTTGGGTTTGGTGGTTTTATTTTGGTGATGGGGGTTTTAGGTTTTTAGGGTGGGTTTTGGTTTTTTTTTGCTATATGCCCAATGGAATTAGGCAGAGTAAAAGCTCCAATTGAGAACAAAATGTACATTATAGATAAATCTATGTCAACCATTCATATACAAATTTAATTTAATGATGTGTCTAGTCAGGTATGACAATAAAGCTTGAATGACTTGTCAAAGCCTAATAAAAGTTCTTTCAGGTTAAGAGACATTCTTACCTAGCACTGAATTCTTCAAGAACTGACGTACCTCCTGTCCCACTGCCCCCTGCTTTATTTCTCACGTCTCTTCAGAAGCTTGGGAAAACATACAGACACAAGTGCCTGAACTATTTTTCTGCCCATGTAACTCGGTGACTAGCACTGCTGTACTCACAGTGCCCTGTAAACAGAGGGCCTGTTTTTCAGACCGATGATTAACCTCTTAGTGTCCCTGCAATACGGGTGCCAGTTGGGCAGAAATCAATTTGTCTAACAACCTATTTCAGCCCGCTCAAAGCGGGGTAAACTGAGATCAGACCAGGTTGCTCTGAGCTTTGTCCAGCCAGGTCTTGATGAAAACTGCACAACCTCTCTAGTCAAACTGTTCTCTTGCTTCTTTGTCCTCACAACAGGCTCTTAGGTCCCTCAGAGTCTTCATCAGCCTCTCCTCATAGGAGAGATCCTCAAGTCTCCCTGATATTTCGTCTCTCACCTGCACTCCATCCAGTTTATCAGTATCTTGTTTTGTATTGGGGATCCCCAGCTGGCTGCAGTACCCCAGATGAGTGCCAGTGAAAAGGAATAATCACTGTCTTCAACCTGCTGACACGCTCTTATTAAAACAGCCAATCCAAACACCTGCTACAGAATTTTAGTGCCGAAGCACGCAATTAACCCATAACCTCACCAACCGCTTTAGGACCTGACCAAATCTCCAGGATGAGGCAGTCAGCACCGGAATGATGATCTAGCAGGTACTGCACATCAATCCAGAGTACCTTTGCAACGTACTGTGCTGTGTTTCACTAAGAACGTCAGGCCACCAAATGAGTGCTATCATCCCAGTAGCAGACTGGAGAAGTCAAGGTAACAAGACATCTGCCTGCACAGGTTCACTGCCTCTTACTGTCACACACAATCTACGAAGTTAAACAACTAATTCCAAACACATTTTAGTCATTCCTAATGCTGAACTTTCAATTATACCAGAATGAGAAACATCTCTCAGAATGAGACATTTACTGTAGAAAGCATTAACCCTTTACACAAGGCCAGAAAATCCAAACAAATCTGATACCAAAAATGCCCACCTGCATGCATGCTGTGGGCTTACCTTTAAAATTTCTGCTTTCAGAGAGAAAACTTTACCCTACATATTGAGCAACGTGATAAAGACTAATTCCACTCTAATGTCATTCCTGACACAGGTTCTTCAGCAAATGCCTGGGATTTTCACAGCAGAGGCCAATTCTGACTACCTGCTTCGCTTTTATTAATTTAGCAAAACCTCTTAGTACCTTTAAGGACTCCTGTGATATCAAGGATACTCAGCGTTAAGGTAACGTCTTTTAGTAACATGCTACTTTATGAAAGCTAACTTATTCTGTTAAACAGCCTGTCTTTTTCTATGGAAAATAAAAGCCTCAAACTGACATGCAACTCATCTTAAAATTACAGAAAGACAACACAAGAGCAACTCATTTCTGTGAATCAGAATGTAAGTATTTTCCAAGATTTCTCAAACATTTCATGTTCTTTCCTGTCTACTTAGCACTACCCATATCTGGTCTTTGAGCTGTAAAATTAAAGTAGTCTCAGTAACTAGAGGGCTAGATTATGGTTCAATAGAAAGTAAAGGCAGGACTATGTGTTCACACATGAATTAGAACATGAAAATGCCCTACAGAAATTAAAACCATCCTGTAAGACAAAATATGCTTCATAGTAAACATCAGAATCAACATCAAATGCATTTTGAATAAAGTTTCAGACACTCTTCTAAGCTTCATATGGGACAGAAGCAAGACTATAAAACAGTTTTATGCCAATGTGGTGGGAATAACACAGTTGCAAGTTCTCATTAGAGGCATATTGATTGCCATGTCATCATTAGAAAAGGGATGTCATAAAATGGCTAACTTCATACAAGTTCCTAGGAACTTGGCGTAAGATTAAAGAAATACAAGAGTGCAACTCTTTCTTCATAGCACTTTTCCTTGCATTTCTAAGTACTGAGGTTATCAGATACAAAGAGAAGAATGCCAGATAGAAAACAATTTTGGAATTTAATACAGATTTTATACAGAAGTTTTATTTATTATTTAGAAGTTAAACACTAATTGTCCAAATCACATTTCACATGAGAAAGCTGATAAGATGATCTTAATATTTTTATTTTCAGATGATCACCAGTAGCTGTTTGAACTTATTTCCAATTATCCACTTCAAAGATCTTACCTTCCAAAACAGAATACTACAGTGTCGACAGAAATGCAAGGTGTCCCCATACTGTTCCTTTATTGGGTAATATTTCTGAAGTGCGAAGTACATCAGCTTCCAGTCAATGTGACCTTTCTCTGATGGAATCAAATGCCTACAAAACTGGACATAAAATTAATATCTTCCTTTAAAATTGTTAAAGAACTAGTCAAATCAGATAAAGGACTGGGGGGAAGGGAGGGGGGAAAGACAGTTAAACTGAAATTTTTTAACTGGAATTCTTTGAAGTCAGTAATCTGACATCATAAATCCTGCATAGCAGTGAGAGGTCTAGCCACAAAAAAGGGAAAACACTAAAAATAGGAGGGTGCATATTTGCCAAGAAAAAAATAGGCCATACACAGCTGATCTAACTCTGTCTTAGAATTATTTTAATTACAGTGAAGAACAGTGTAACAAAAAACAATATTTCAAGCCGTAATTACTTTTATGTTTTTTTAAAAACCACTCAAGAATGAGATTAAAAAAATGATAGTGCATTAGAAATAGTGGTTTTCTGTTAAGCCAGTAACTATGGATTTAAATAATGCTTTTTCTTTCATTTTAAAAGCATATACATGATTATTTTTTCTCACTTACTTATGGTCTTTCTACGATAAGCAATAACTGGTGATTGATGGACTTCATGAGGACATAATCTGCATGTACAGATTAGTTGATGCCCAATGGCTATTTCTCCCCCACTTAATACACAGCCAAGGTTTATTAAGTATGCATTTGTAAAAGGCTTCTGTTCCACTCAGTGTGGATTAATGCTAATACATTAATGGCTTGCTTCATTCAGAAGACAACTCCTAGATGGGGAGAACAACACTGCCTTTGTGATTTCACCTACGCTTCATTTCGTAACAGCTTCCCTTTGTAGGGCTCTCGTTTTTTCCAAAAGTGCTCTTCAAATATCAAGTATGTTTTTGTGGTTCTTTCAATGGTTCAACAAATATACTGCAGAGGACAGGAAAAACAACCTAACATGATTCTGTAGCTTATTAAGTTAATACACTTTTACACAGAAAAAGTAGAATTTGATACTGGAAAATAAATAATTATGTTTCTATCATTTATTACCTAATAAGAAATTGAATGTGAACATTTAGGAATGCATTGGAAACACTGCATACAAGGGCTCTTTATAAGGTACAGGGCTAGCTAGTTCTACTGAAATGCTCAAGTAATCTTTTCCCCCAGCATTACCTTCGTACAACAGCTTCCTCTCCAACCAATTTTGTCACCGTTCAATACAGCTTACCTCATCTAACCTCAAAATCCATTCAACTGCTACATTAAGCTTCAACTTCTTATCCTCCTAACTTCACCTTGCATTCTTCTGAGCTGCTTCTGAAGGTGGCTTTTTCCGTTTCATAGAACTTTAGAATGGTTTGGGTCGGAAGGGACCTACGTCAAAGATCACCTAGTTCCAACCCCTCTGCTGTGGGCAGGGACACTCTCCACTAGACCAGGTTGCCCAAAGCCCCATCCAACCTGGCCTTGAACACTTCCAGGGATGGGGCCTCCACAGCTTCTCTGGGCAACCTGTTCCAGTGCCTCACCACCCTCACAGGGAAGAATTTAAAGTTTACCTTTGTCTATATTCTCCATTAAGTTAGTTCTGAAGCCTTTCATCTCACCAAAATCTTATTTGGATCAAGTGCACATGAGTTAACAGGAAAGGTAGAAGTGAAAATCAATTATAATTCTTAATCTGGTAGTCACCAACCAAATGGTATCACTTCAAACTGTTAGATTTCAGAATGTGTATTTTCACTTCCCCCAGTCTGGAATGCACTAGGTTTTAAAAGTTTTTCCTCCAGCTCTAATGAGGTAACTTGTATTTTCATAGCTTTATTTTCACCTAGTTTGATTTTGTCCCAACATACATTACTGTCAGAAAACAAAGACAGTTTCAGAGGCATTCCTAGATTACTTTAATGTCTTTTATGAGGAAGTAACAGAAAAGTACCATTTCTCTTTTTGTTCTGAATTTCAAAATCTCAAGCATTTAGGGCTTTTTTGTTTGTTTGTGAGGGGTTTTTTTGTTTGTTTTTGGTGGTGTTTTTTTTTTTTTTGCAAAAACCCAATTTTGGCTTCACCAGACTCATGTAGCCTAAAAGTTTGAGCAATCTGTCTGCCTACATAGGTTAGTAAACCAAGTTCTACCTTAGGTAGAGTTAGAAACACCTTAGAGGTAACCTCTACTGCACTTGGTGGTGATCATGTAATTTAAAAAAAAAGTAATCACGTTACGAAGACTTTTTTTTTTAAATACCACAAGGAAACAGCCTGATAAACCCTAAACTCACATACATGTTGAATAGAATTTTTAGCCCCCCAACATAGAACATTTTCACCATGACTGCACAGTCACATTTTTATCTCAAAAAGGTGAGTTCACACTTCAGTATTAGTATACCATATTGCAGAGATAAGGACCACATTTACACAGTTGAGAGTTTATTACCTGCTTTTCTGCAAAATGATACTGGCAGAGTTTTTTCCACAACTGTCTGTCTTCGCTGAGCATGTACAAAGTTGGGGTCACTTGGCCCAGAGTAATAATGTCCCAGCCATCAGAGAACCTGTATAAGATGTTATTCAGCATATGCAGAGGGAGATCACTAAGCGTAAGACCGTTGTTGACATGCTGGAAATAAGAGTTGAAGACTTTTAACTACAAGAACTTGACAGTATAAGGTACAAGTAAGATTCTTATTTTAGAGGTGTCTCAGGTCTCAGTTTAGTTTGTACAGAACCACCAGGTAATATCTATGGTTAATTCTGCGATACTTTGAATATTTGGCTATCATTATTGTCTAACTGCTGCTGTTGAAAGCTTATATGACTACAGGTACAGAAGGAGCTACAGACTGTAGTTTTGTAGCTTATAGCTTTCCTACTGTTAAAATTATTTGAAATTCAAATAAAGAATTTAGGGTATGTTTAAAACATTTGTGTTCTCAGAAAATAATTCAAGAGTATACAGTCTTGAAAACTAAGATATACTCAATTCCACCTTTGAGAGAAATGTGCTAAAACCCTAACTATAATAAAGGTATGAACCAATTACTGATAATTTGTAAGATAACTACAGTTTCTCGATTTTTAATAAGACACAGAGCACATGCCAATTTGCCTTAGGACAACTAGAGTACGGAATATAGGACTGAAGAGCAGAAATACAGTATTAAAACATTATGACAGTCAGAGGCAGAAGAGAGTAGGTTCATTTCTGAAGTGCATGAGGGGAACGTTCTCCAAACAAGTGAGGAATTCTGTAGGGGCTGACAGATCAGAGCACTGAGAAAGTTTTCAGTAAGAACATATGCCTCTGCTGAATGGGGTAACCTACAGCACAACTCACACATGACTGACTCCGGAGCCCATGCTGCCAGGTGGCACAAAGCCCATGCAGAGGCGGTGTCCCAGTGTCCCAGCTGGCGAGGGAGAGCATGCGGGCAGCTGCTGGCCCCACCTTGCAGAGCTGCCCAGTCGCAAGGCACTGGCAGCACAGCAGCTGTACTCCAGCAGGCTCTTGCTTGTGTCAGTTTATTTCACAACCATTCATCTCACTTATAGACTAGACTTTCCATAGTGTCATCTGTTATAAACACCTCTGGGACTATGGTTCTGTTCAGGAATGTGAGCATTACAAACGCAAGATTTCTTGTCTCACCCAACATAAAACAGCTCAGATGGAAGCGGCATGCTGGAAAGAAACGCACACAGCCACTGCAGCGTCTCAAAACCGTTTGTGCTGTGGTTGCCTGGCACATGAAAACCACCGAGATTGGGTTCCCCATTTCTCCTTTCTATTCCAAAACTAGCTGTTTTATTCAGGTACCCAGCACACACAGCAAAGACAATTTCAAAATTTCACAGCTGAAAGTGAACAGGTGAAACAGCTGTATGACTTCACTGTGAGCAACACCTTGCAGCATTTCTTCCTCCAGGAGTAACCCTGGCAGGTTAAAAAAACCTGCCTGCTTATCATGAGAAGTTTCTGCCATAAAAAGCTGGAGCACAGTACACCGCATACTTTGAACAAAGTCACACGATCAGAGTCCAGATGCTGAAGTCATTATCTTTTTTTTTTTTTAAACAAGAAGCAACTGTGCTAATGAATAAAGTGGAAAATTGCTACTTGAGTATTTTATTTCTGTTTTCTTGATCCTTCTCTAAAATTCCTTTTAGATTTCTGTTTCTTCGGCAGTAAAACATTTACTTTTGAATTAAAAACTGGTATTTATTCCACCTCTGACACTCTATAGACAAACGTTTTGAAGCTTATTTAGGTGAGAAAAAACAATTACATCTCTACATCTCTACCAGAAATCAGCAGTACAGGTACTGTAGCAACCTTCATGAGAAAAGAGCTATGAAAACATTAGAAAATTAAGGTGATTCCATTTCATTAATTTCATATTACTTCTCTAAAAACAAAGAAAACAAGGTAAACTGTTTAAGGTTGATTCAAAACTTTGTCCACTTACAGATCATAAACCAATGGTCAATATACTTGCCCTCCCCCAACTACTTTTTTAACATGATTTAATAATATACCTTGTTCATCTGAAGGTTTTTTAGCTGTTGTTGCCACAGAAGGATAGTTTCTAATCGACAAATCCAAATATTGATGTTCCCTACCAACACAGATTTTCCTACTCCCCTAATCAGTATACAGAGAGTAGAACTCAGATCCTGTAGCAAATCTTTGATTAATCGTGGGTTATATTGGTCTTCCATGACTAGAAAACAAAACAAACCAAATACAATTTTTGTTAACTCAGTTAGCTAAGATAATTCAGTTAGCTCAGGTTAATCAACAGTTTTTTAGATGAACTAATTACAAGTCAACTGTTTGTGTGCAAATAGCTGCCCAAATTCCCACTATGACATTCATTAATGCTGTTCTGTAAGTCCAAGTTCAATAATTAACAATTTCACAGACAAATTTAACGTTAACACTTCATGCTATGCATTTAATAAACTTAAGGCTGAACAACTAGTTATAAATCAGATTTCTTCTGTTCAAATATGATAGTATTACATCTCCATTTAGTGTGGTTCCCAGAAATTTTTTTCAATATTAAGTGATAGCTTTTTTAAAAATAAGCAATAAAGAAAAGCAGTTACGTACTATAAATCTCAGTACATCATGCAAATTGAAAAACAAACATGTTACTTAATCTAAAAGCTTTTACATTTCATAAAGTGTATAATTTAATAGTAACCAATAGTTTCCGAATAGAATCTAATTGCCATTTAACTTCACCAATCTGTTTCAACAGATACGATTTAATAATCAAGGGAAAACAACTTATTGAAACTACAGGATGGGAAGTATGAAGTCTGCCACTAGTTAAATATGCTACTGTTTTGTCTTACATTGTAAAAACAGTAATAAAGCTAACAAAAAAAATACCAACAGATAGCCTAGTCACAGCACTTAAATGTGAACAAGCAGATTACAAAACTTTAGGTCTTACCCTTTCGCACAATTTTGTCCAAGATGCTGAAGTAGTTCTTCTGTGCTGCACCACTCAATGAAGTTAACTGGGATTTTGCAATTAACTGCAAAAGCTAGGACAAAGAATTGAACTCAGAAGAACAACAGAGGTAAAGGACAGTTTCAAATACACACTCTCAGTATATATATTCATTACAACAGCCTAGAGTACTGCAACAGTATTTTGTGAAAGCCTAACCAGAGGGTTCAGAAACTGAAACAAGACAAACGTGGAATGCTTTAAGCATTCCCACTGACATCCCATGAACAACTTATGAAGAGATGTACATTTTCAAAATACTATACAAATACTAGTGTTTATCTCTGTGACAGAGCACATGATGTACGGTCTTTTACAACTTGTAATGAAACAGTGGAGGGAGTCTGGTTTGGAGGGTCACAAATAGAAATATGGTCTTTGATGCGGCTGGGTCCTGAGCCCCCTCATAGATTTGCTGGCCAGGAACATCACTCTGAACTGGTAACAGCTACCAGACTTCCAGTTTCTGAGTGAAAGTATCATTCTGGTCAAACCCAGGTGTAATGGACTTTGTGTACTACTTTCTGCTCATGGAGGGGAAATGCTGTATTTTACCTAAACTGGGAGGAAAAAAAATTTCTGTATTACTCCCATATTCAGGTCAGTGGTAGAAGAAATCATTGTAACAATGAGCAGTTTATGTACTATATAGTTAAATGAAAGTTACTAATACAATAAGGATGTCCCAGCCATCCCATGTTTCTCTCTGGAGTCACTGTGAACCAAAGAACAGCAAGAACAGTGGGAATGGTCTAGAGGGAAGAAAGCAGAATAGTTTATGTTCCAGCTAAAAGTGAGTGCCAAGCTTTATCTACTAGGGGCAGCCCTTGATCCATTCTGACACCTTTGTTTTTACATTTTAGATTCAGTCTTGTAGCTGATAAGGACTGTTGCCTCTTCAACAAAAATGGTGTCTTAATATGAAATGTAAGAGAGATTTCAATTTTATTACAACATTGCAATATTTGTAAGTGTGACATGAGCTTCACAGTTGCTGTTCACAACGCTGTCTTCAGACCAAGTGTTCTCAATGCATGAGAAAGGGAAAGCAGGGACCAGAAACAGCATTCCCTGCAGAGTGCTCTAAACGCTAACCTGCAGAGCCGTGCTTTGTAGGACAGCATCAACTATTGGCACAGAGGGTGAACAAAGACTAAGCCTGCCAAGCACGAGTTTGTATCTTCATTTCTGAAACACTGATTTGACACTACACTCAACATTAATTTTCCTTCAGAGGAGGAGAGAATACACCTGTTCTCTCCCTGATATGATAATGTTCCTTCTGGCTTCCCTGCATGATCCTTGACAAAACATTTGTGCTGTGAAAGGAGGAAATAATCCTCCCGATGTATTTAAATACAACCCATCTATTTGTACATTTTTTGAGAGCAGATATCAGGACCTCTTCCTTGACATTTTCAAAGCCTTTTATTTTGAGTAATAATTTGGAGCACACCTAAAGGGCTCTGGCAGTTTGCCAATTCAAGCAAGTATATATATTTCCCTTGATTAATTTTTTTAAAAAAATCAGTTAATTCACTCAGATTAAAGATCAAATCAAAGAAACAAATTCCACTTGGCTGATTTTAATGAAGATTCCAATTTTGGTGAAGATTAGTACACAAGCATTAAGACAATTTTAGCAGATGCACGAGGATCTGACACCTGAGTTCAGCCTTACTGATACGTGCATAGCCATGGAATCTGTTGTCTACTAGAGGTTATAACTTTGAATGGATCAACTGTTTATTCAAATAGAAACATTTTGAAAAAAACATCCACATCAAATTCAATGTATCAGAGATTTAACAGCTAAGAAATGATCATTCTACTACAGTACAAACAACCGCAGGAAAACAGCTGATCCTACCTCCTCCCTTCACCATCCACCCTAAAAGGATCTTGGTTAGACATCTATACTGACTTATAATAATTATTGGGAGATTTTTAGGTAGTTGGAGAATGAAATTGGATGATCTGGGCAGTCTGGGATCAGAGAATAGCTATCTAGTAGGGCTTAGTATTTAAGAAAAGAAGTCTTCTTGATTTATATCTTGCTATCTTAAATGCAACAAGCAGAACACCACACAAAATACATCATCATAAAAGTAATCATCATTGTGCTCATGCATAACTAGGAATAATTCTTAGAGAAGAAATAGGAACTGCTGCACTGCATTAAGAGATCTACACAAAAACATCTCCATCATTAGAAACTTCAGGGAAGTAAATAGCGACTTGTATAGGTATGGGATGACCTGTTGCTTACATTAGGTCTCAGTTGCAGACTGGCTTAAAACCTGACAGAGCAGATTAAACATCCTTTTCAAAAATCTGTTGCAACTTCACAAATTACTGACATCCACACAGATATTTTAATTTATTAGATACAACACCACAATTTCTCAAGTTAGTAGGTTCTACAGCTGCAGAATGAGCATCAGCTGTCATTCATATTGATCATGTTTATTAGCAACTCAATAACCTTTAAGGTCTTAGACATAGTTTCTGTACCTGTTGATTAAAAAAGTCATTTGCCTTGATCACCTCAGAGGAATTGATGCAAACAATTTTTTTTTGTAATTATAAAAATTCTAAAATTTAAAAATTTTCAAATAAATTCAACAGTGTTAAAAGGATTTTGGAAATCTGCCTGCTATTCTAATCCAACCTAATTTTCAGTGTTTACCATCACTCTAGTATCAGTTTGGATCACAAAGCCAAATTTCTGAATTTCAGTATTGTTCCTTTCTCAACAATCTTAAGCCTGGTTCACTAAACCAGCCATTTTATTTTTTTTGTGAACAGAAGAGAAACCAGTCAACGTGCTTATATTAGACTTTACACTCTGTTCCAATCAACTGTTTTGAGCTATCCAGCTTAGGCACTGCAGCATCTAAAAACACCCAAAATTCTAGTTCTGGATTCATTCTACCTGTTTACCTATTCAAGTGAGGAACTCAAGGCTGACTCCATTTATAACATGTGGGGTTTTTTTTGTTTGTTTGTTTTTTTAAGGTGTTCTCTTTTCTTCCTTCTGTCTGAGGCTGAAGAGTCTTGGGAAAGATCAAGATTTTTGTTTCTGCTTCCAAAACAGCATTGAAAACCAATGTTCTAAATGGCAGTGCATACATATACCAAAAAAATCTGTAAAGGAAATAAAACAGGTGAGTACCCTAACCACTAGCCTGGAAGCAAATGTTTTTTGCTTTGTTCCCTTTGGTTCCACATCTCTTGTTTTTCTGGAAGTATAATACACAGTCTCAGCTTCACAAGGATGGGTTGAATGTGTTTTCTCTCCAAATACTCCGTGGCCTAGCAGTAAGGGTGTTCTCTGATGTGTTTATTTAATTTTGATTTGTCTCTTTTCAAGCTCTGGTTACATTCCAACCACTATATTATTTGTGAACAGCCTCACCACTGCGCTAATCTCTATTCCCGATACATCTTGCATTTTGAGCTGCTCTAGAAGTTGGGATGAGCACTTTACTACCTAAAGTTAAATGACAAAGAAATTTGGGGCTAGAGAAAGATCAGTATCTCCCAGAACAGGTACTTCCAAGTGGGCAGCTGGTTAGGCATTGAGGAAATTAAGGCATGAGATTATGTGGCTCCCTAAAGTACAAGTTCCATAGTTTTGGAAAAGAGGCAGGTTCTGGTGTCCAGAACTTACAAGTTCCATGCACTTAATTCTGACCAGAGACACTAACATAGTGAGAACAGGACTTTCCAAAGAATCATGAGCTTAGTGTATCATAATTGTTTCTATAAACTTTGTGATACTACGTTATTTATGAAAGACAACTTGCAACAAGATTCATTTCTGGATACAAAATAAAAAAAAGGAAGACTGAAAAAGCTGGAGTCTCAGGTTTTAAGGGATGTAAACACAGAATAATGCATATATGTCTTGTTCTAGATTTAAAAAAAAAAAGAAAGAATGCAATGAATCAGGACTGCTAAGCTGCAGAAGAAACAGCAACTGCAGAACATTTACACATCAAGTATTCTTCTGGAAATTACTATTCTAAGCGTATTTAAGATGCAGTAAGTATATTTAATATTTACTATCTGAATTGACTGAATAGGAATTATTTTGCTTTTAAAGAGAGTTCACTACCCAGACTGATGAACAACAACTGAAACCACTGTGGGAAACACTGTATTTACAGTGTAAACACAGCGTAAAAACACAGCATACCGGCCATCACCATCCTCCTCGAGCTATAGGCTTTCATACAGCAATATAACAAGTTTTCACTAAAGAAAAATGACTCAGTTTAAAGTTGCTTCACGCAGTATAAATTACACATGAACAGGATATTTATACAGTCACAAATCATCGGTTGTTCAGGGCAAAATTATTTCTTTTGTACACACAGGCACGTCAGCAAATGCATTTTTAAAATATGCATACAAAATAAAGAGCTTACTTTGACCACATAATTGAACCTTCTGATGTCCTGAATTGCACTTGAAAAGTCTAAGCGGTTAAAAGCTTCTCCCAAAGTGCAATAGCCATGTCTCTGAAAAGAAGAACATACATACTTTAAATGGAAAGAAATAAAGATAAATTGAGGAAAATATTCAGAAAAGCATTCTACCATGCAACTTACGTATACCATGGTACCTGGAGATGTAACGTATCTGAACTGAGGTTTTATTTAATTTCTTGTAGAACAAATGAAACCAGTTATGTTCTTTGGAACTAACGGGTACATAAGCAATATTACTCAACAGCAAGGCCTTTAAATTCATACTACCCAGGCAAACTGTAATCACTCGTATCCGAGCGCCCTGGGAACCTAGTCCACTATTGCATGACCACAATGCTGGTACTCTCTCATGGCTATCATGCTCCCCATTTGCCTCAGCACGAAGTAGAGCTTCTTTGTACAACACTGAGGTTAGAGCCATAAGCATTAACCGACTGAGTTTATGTTCACATCTGAGGGTAAGAAAACACCTACTTGATCTTGGGATTGGAAGAACAAATGGTCTCAACCTCTAGAACTTATTTTCTGAGTGCTAGAAGTTTAGGCATAATTTTTCTTGGGTACCAAAAGAAGAGAAATTGCATTTTCTTTGGGTGCTTCTGCACAGGTTTCTTAAGGTGAAAATGGGAGTTTCAGAGGCTGTTGTGGAACTACTTAAGGTGGTAGTGGCAGTCTGAAATGACATGGGATGACATAAGCTGAGTAAATTTAGAAAAACAAAGCCACATAGGAGCCTTGGAGCAATGAGGCTAGAAAAACCCTACATCTAGTGGAAGACATGCTTGCAGAGCAGTGTGCTAGTATGGTTTGTCAGCCGAGGGACGTAGGGATAATTAATTGAAATTCATTCCTAGGACAGACTTCCTCTGCGAGTTATATGATGGTGAGAAGATAGCAGTACAAATTAACGTTCCTTTTTGCAAGCCAAGGAAAGCTTACCCTGGATGTACCAGATCCAGGATGTCCTGTGGGACAGGAGACAGTTAGCTATTCGCTGCAGAATGGTGGTAATTACTGTCTGTTGGTTAATGACTAAATTCAGGACCATACTGCTTGCTCAGCCAGTTAATACACCCAAGATACAAGTGTGCTGCTGCACACTCCACAATATGCACAACTTGGTTGGCTAATAGCAGTGAATTAATACTTGCAGACAACATCACTTCTGTTGAAATGTAAGTATTTGTGGCTGTTCTCTGGCTAAACAGTTATCAAACGGCCATGCTTAAATACACTAACAGGAGAACTCCCCTGAACAGCTGGAAGCCCATTTCTATGAAGTTTCAGCTTTACCTTTCCCAATGTACTATCACAATAAACCTACTCAAAGAGTACCTCCTACTTTATTTCAGCTATACGCGAGCTTTTTTGGTTTTACTTATTTTCAGTGCTCTCCTACGGCGTGTTTCACATGCTTCTTATCAAGACTTTCCTACTCTTGTTATTGTGTCCTAAAATTCAGTATCCACTTTGGAAAAAGTTTCCTACTTGTGAGACTTGGCCATTTCAAAATCAAACAACATTACAACCTGTAAGGAAAACTAGAGACTCTGTAAACTACATTTAAGATGAACTTAAGTTTGAATTCTTTGTTCAAGTATGTTTATTCCTTGCTACTTTTTCATTCTGCCACTTAACTCTTAACTTTTTACTTAAAGCTTTTGAATTTACACAAGGAATTACTTGAAAAAGATTAGTGATTAATTCTCACCATCCTTGTTTTGTTGGTTGGTTGGTTTGGGGTTTTTTGTGTGGGTTTTTTTTTTTTGTTTGTTTGTTTTTTGTTTTTTTTTTAAACAAAGCCAGAAAGGTGAATGGTCAATTACTAGAAGACAACAGCAGTGACAAGAATAAGCCAAGTGGTACATCAAAATATTTTGTCCACTCTCTGAATGGACAAGAAATCCAAGAAAATAGTCACATATCACCAGTACACCAACATGTGCACAAGGTGGGGGGGTGGGAAATCCTAACACACAGGTTATGAAGGACAGCAATGAGTGATTTTAGGCACTTGGTGTTTTGGCCTGAATGTAGTTTGAAAACTCATCTTAACCACCTTATCATTCAAAACACTGTAATGACTGATGACGGTCTGTCACACCCCACCACTCCTTTCTTACCCTAAATTTGAGATAGCACAAATGGAAAGAGCATGCTTGATACTTTTGTAGACCAAAGTAACTACATCTATCACAGATGAAGATAAAACTAGGAAAGAGGGCTATGAATCTAATGAAAGGCTTTGTAATACCCTTCAGAAGCAGAAGGGTAGCCTCTAGGTCACTAGGCCAGGTAAAAGTCCTCCAGTGTCTCCTCTAAGTAAGCTGTCTCCACAACACCATGCGCTTCCTGAGGACAGCACTCTTTACAGCCTCTCTCAGCTCCAAAGTGCAAAGCCAATTTGTGGCTCAGGGTTATCAACTCAACTCCTCCCCTCTCTCCTGTCTGGAATTACTGTGATGAAAGACATCCTTACAGGTGTCCAACTTCCAACCATCCCAGATAACTATAGGAATAAACACAGGAATGAAACTCAAACTTCAAGACATACTATGGATGTATTTTAACTCTTGGCTTTCAGGAGGTCATTCCAAGATGTTCCCTTTAAAGTTGCCTGATACAAACTGTATCCCAAACTGAAAGCATATGGACTTTGTGGAATACAAAGGTCCTCTTTGAAGTTTGAAGTTGAAGTTTTCCTTACATTCAAATTTACATCAAGATCCCAAAATATCAAGTAGCTGCCTACAGGTACCCTCTTTGGAGACACTACTCTGGTTTTGCAAATGCTTTAAATTTTAGTTCAAAGACACACAATACAGAGGCAGATGGGCTTGGGGAAGTAGTGCAGAACTATCATGTCCATCCTTGCATGTTCCCACATCTCTGCCACAATCACCCATGTAAAAGTCACTTTGCTGGCTGCCTTTGCCTCACCACATGCAGGTGTACTATGTTGCCAATCTCTCAAGAGGAAGTTGAATATAAACCTTAAGATGACACAGAAAAAAATGCAATTTTTTTAATATAGTATTTGTCAATGAAGAAGCACAAAGATTCTAGTAATTAACCCACAGCATGCAGGACTTACTTCCCTGGTGCTTTCTTTATGAACATAAATCCACTTTTCACGATAAAAACCTAAAATAAAAATATAAGCATTTTTAGGCTTTCACTTAAGGTAACACCTTCTAGAAAGAAATCAAAGAACACAGACCATCCTCAATCAAATGCTTCATAAATAGGAGAGATGGTTAAACAGTTTTAATGTAGGAAGTTTATAAGGGCTGAAAAGGTTGGCTAGAAATTTTCAGCAGTTACATACTTCAAAGGAAAAGTTAAATAATTTTAGAAATCAAACAAGAGTTGGCACACAGTTGGGCAGATGTAGCACAACTTTTGCCAGCTGTGTACCAACAGCAGTCAGTTTCTCCTTCAAAACCTCTAATCTTTTTTAACCCAACAGGCTCCTTAGCAATTAACATGGGAAAATATAGAAACGAGCATCCTTCTTGTTCCTGAATGCTCCACTCCTCTAATCTATTTTCTTCTGTAAAGGCACCTGCTCTGCATCTATTTGGTTCAACTAGTTGCAGAGCACTGCAGGGAAGCCAACTATACAAGACTAATAAAGGCAACGAGGCAGAACTTCAGCTTTCACAAGTCTGATACGTTATGAAAGGAAAGCAGGCTCTTACATACAGCCACTCGAATCTTTTAAAATACTTCACGTCCAGAGAAGCCTTGGGAAGCTTGCAGCTTTCTGCAAGACCATCTCTACTACAATTTGGGGAATTTACAAATAGAGATCATTTCAAGATCAAAGCATTAGAAATGCCAAAAAGTTGCTTATCTGATTACTTTTTTTTTTTACCTACTCTACCAAATTCTCTACTTCAATAAGTTTACTTGCTGTCACATACACATTTGCAGTCTAAAGTAAATGTGAACTTTTAAACGTGAACTTTTAAATGTGAAAACTGATAAAAATAGCTTTGACATTTTAATTTTTTTTAAAAGGGACTAGTTTCAAGAAATTCAATACTGATACTGTCTTTACCAAGAGCTATAGGTATTATGACAAAATATAGTTATTTATGAACTGATTCTAGAGCTGCAACACTAATCAGAATTTGAATTAAGCAAAAATAAAACAGCTGCTTTGGTAACCAGAAGCTTCCGTAAGCATTCAGAATACTTTAATCTAAATCAGTCCACAAAACAGTGGCTAGTATCAGAAGATATTTATTATTCAGGAATTAGTATTCTTAAATGAATTACCTTTGGAGCTTTGAAAAATCATACAACTGATGATCAATGTCACGGTTCAATTAAGATGTATCACTCCTGACACCAGAATTTGTTGCCAATACAGAAGTAAACATAACGCAGAAGGCTACTACTCTATACATGAATATAAATGAGCGGCTATTATAAAATTCTGCTGAACCTACAAGAGTCTTTTAAAACAGATAAATAAAAAAACCCACCAAACAGCCTTACATTGTGAATCTGTGTTATTCCTAAAATGATCTTTTTTCCTTTTCTTGGCTGCAAACTCACAGTCTTCAGTACTGTATATTTTTTCATCTTCATCATCACCAGTTAAGATGCTGAAATAAACACATCTAATTAGAACAGCAGTGATTAAATATTTAAAGATTCATACGGCTTATAATTCTCTGCATTAAAGTTTGCCAGCTGGAAAAAAGACAGTGATATTTTTAATGATGTTCCTCTACCTGAGAGTCTATAGCAACATTTATCTTGAGAGAAGTGTATTGTTCTTTTCTTCCCAGTGGGGTTGAATTTTGTGTCAAATTGATTAAACACACAAAGTATCTTCCTAATAGGTATCTTGTAAGTCATTACTGACATTTAGGAAGTACTGCTGAGGAGAGAGTACTAACTGGACAACTGGCTGTCTGCAAAGCTCTAGTGTAAAACAATTCATTATTTGAGAGGGACCAAGCCTTTGAAGAACTGTGCAGAATTACTGCACATCCTTGCATAGGCAGAGCCAGCACAGACATCTCTCTTACTACTGTCAACTTCAGGGCAAAGAAAGTCTTTCTTTTAATAAATACCCGAGTCATGACACTGTACATAATTTTGGTGCCGCAATAATGTTGATGCCATACAAAGCATTGTTAAAAACACCACATGGTCTCCTCTCTACCAGAGAGGATCAACTATACCTATGTCCCTTCTGACAGTTAACTATATAACCAAACACTGAGGACTATACTGAATAATTGTATACATCTAGTGTATATATGGATATATCCATATATACACTATATATATAATTATATATTATATATAATTATATAAACTATTTTAAAAGTTTTGTTGGATAAAATAATCTTTCTAAAATTCACATACATTTAAAAACTGCCTGTGCTACATAAAGTCTACACAGTTTCATAAAGTTTTGCTTTTGATTTTTACAGATAATTATAAGGAACAGCAACATAGATAAGAACGGGTGTTCATTTTTCGAGCACAGAGAAGGAAGACACTTCACATGAAGGCCAGCCTTGCACAGATAAGCAGAGTAAAATAAGATACATGGTAGTGAGGCTTAACTGTAGGATTACTTTATTTCCTCATTATTACTCTTTGACAACAAAATTGTATACTACATTCCTCACATTCTTCACTATTTTTAAATGTGAATTTGCCAGACAAATCTATTTATCAATGTCAGTTTCTATATCAAATTGCCCCAGCAACAGCCAAACATTGTTAAACTGAAGGACACCAGTTTATTAAAAAAATAACCTGTATTCGGGGATTAAAGCCAAAAATTAAGTTATATTAGTCTACTTCTAGTAGCTTATACAGTTAAAGTTTTCAGGATTGAACCATCTGTTAAGGAAGATGACTAAACAACACTGTAAAAAAGCTTCGGTTTTTTAATTGCTCTAATCAGCAAATGCTAGCTCAGCTTAAAGATACACAAGTTAAGAAGACTCAGAAATAGAAAGTTATTTTCATGTTAGGTTTAAAGCCTGGGAAAAAAAGCAGCTAACATACCTCTGCATTTGGATAGAGCTCAATCCCAGGTGAGAGCCTTAGTTCATGTCTTACTATTTTTAAAGCAGAGAATACTCAACAAGCTCAGTACTCTTGCTTTAGGTTTGCATGGCAAGGTTTTGGTAGCAGGGGGTCCACAGGGGTGGCGGCTTCTGTAAGAAGCTGCTAGAAGCTTGCCCTGTGTCCGACAGAGCTAATGCCAGATGGCTCCAAGACGGACCCACCGCTGGCCAAGGCTGAGCCCATCAGCGATGGTGGTAGCACTTCTGGGACAACAGAGTTAAGAATGAAAAACAACTGTGGGAGCTTTTGCAGCCAGAGAGAGGAGTGACAAGATGCAAGAAACTCTGCAGACACCAAGGTCAGTGAAGAAGGAAGAGGGGATGCTCCAGGCACTGGAGCAGATTGCCCTGTGGCTTGTGGTGAAGACCATGGTGAGGCAGGCTGTCCCCCTGCAGCCCATGGAGGAGGGGTGATGGGGTGTAGAGATTCCACCTGCAGCCCACGACAGAACAGGTGGAGACACCTGAAGGAGGCTGTGACTCCATGAGAAGCCCATGCTGGAGCAGGCTCCTGGCAGGATGTGCAGATCTGTGGAGAGAGGAGCCCACACTGGAGCAGGTTTGCTGGCAGGACTTGTGAGTCCATGGGGGACCCACCCTGGAGCAGGCTGCTCCTGAAGGTCTGCACCCTGTGGGAGAGACCCACGGGAGCAGTTCGTGAAGGACTGTAGCCTGTGGGAAGGACTCATGTTGGAGAAGTTGGTGGAGGACTGTCTGCCATGGGAGGGACCCCACACTGGAGCAGGGGAAGAGTGTGAGAAGTCCTCCCCCTGAGGAAGGAAAAGCAGCTGAAAAAACGTGTGATCAACTGACCGTAAACCCCATCCCCGTCCCCCTGTGTTGCTGGGGGGTAGCAGGGAGAGATCAGGAGTGAAGTTAAGAAGGGAGGGGTGGGGGGAGGTGTTTTAAACTTTGGTTTTATTTCTCACTGCTCTGCTCTGTGTTTGCTTGGTAATTCGTCAGATGAATTCCTCTCTACGTCTGGTCTGTTTTGCTCAGGACAGTAACAGGTGAACAATCTCTCTCTGTTCTTACCTCAACCCACCAGCCATTTGTTACACCTTTTCTCCCCTTTCTAGTCAAGGAGGGGGAGTGATAGAGCAGATTTGGTGGGCACCTGGACTGCAGCCAAGGTTAACCCACCACAACTCTATGCAACATTGTCAAATAACATATCTGGTCAAACACCAAAAGAGTCTGGAAAACAGGAACTGGCAACTGACAAAAGAACATGAACACTGACAAGTTACTTTGATTATGTAACATTCCAATCCATCAGGTTTCTCTCTAACACTCTTATAAAGGAAACCTCTTTCAAGCTCACTAAAATTATTTATTGTTTTATGTTTTCACATATTGACAGTGTGGTCATACCATGTGAGAAATTATTGCAGAATCAGAACAGTTGCTGCAGAATCAGAATTAGAGTCCAAAGCTCCCAGACCTAGCTTTTATCTTCCTAACAACAGGCACAAGACTAGAGAGATATGGCCTGACACTGCCTGTTCTGCCTGAATTATGCTGCATACCCGTTGCCATTGACAGAGTGCAATGGGGAGAGGAGGGGAGGCAGCATTCCTGAAGGCCTGCTTTAGAAGAAGGTTAATCTGGCAGGATTCCTTCGTTTATTCCTGGAGAGGAAGTGTCCCCAGAAAGCAACTTAAACCAGTAACATAACTGAAGTGAATTAAAGCCCGCCCCTGCTCCCCAATAACACACACTTCCTTGGCATCAGATAAACAAGCGAGGCAGCTTAAGGCTATTCAATTAATACAGGAATTGCAGTCATGAAAAGGGCTATTCCAAGCACCTTTGTCTAACAGTCAAATATGCCTGTGACCTTCCTGGAATTCTTCATGTCATTTTAAGAGAAAACACAGATTTGGCTGTTATCTCTGAGGATCTTCTAGTGAGGCTTTATTTCCTCATGTTCTGTCTCACTTCATGCGGAGAATCTTTCCCTACTTGTCTGTAACTAGCACCATTCTTCTTGACAAACTAAGTCTCTTAGAGAGAATGAAAGCAAGGGTCCCACAGACATCAGAAGAGTGGGACAGAAATACAGGCTCTTTCCCAGCAACTGTTAGCCTCCTTCCAGAAAACTGGAAAGCTGGTTGATAAGTAACACAGCTGCTCCTCCATTACCAAAAGCAACCGCTGCCCCCCCTCCCCCAACACCAAGCTAAGACAGAAGAAACTGAATCAAGTGCTGCACGTGCCATATGGTGTAACAGACGCCTTAATCTAATGTTTTTACCATAATACTGCAGATTACATCTGAGTGCACCTGGAAGGATTTAAAAACATATGTAATACTGCCAATTTAGAGCTATTCTTACTTTCTAGTCTTGATGATACACTACATTAAAAATTATTCTAAAGATTCTAAAAGCAAAGTACCCAATGTCCTTAGAACTACAATACCCTACAAAAAGCATGCAAGAATTTCAGCTTTTTCAAAAAAGTAATTTCACAACAGGATTTTAAATAACCTCTTGGGTATGACACTTAAAAATGCTGGAAAACTTGACAGGGTTATTCAAACTCAGAGCTATTCTTCCTCAACTCCCTGCTTCTCTTCTCATGCCCTCAAGTCATGCAGTTACCTACAGAGACACACTAAGTGTTTTAGAATAGACTCAAAGTCATTTACAGCTTGAACATGCATGGAAAATCCTGAGGTAAGTGCCTGCACAAAATAGCACTACAATATATTTGTCAAATGCCAAAATTATCAAAGACTAGATTCAAATTCAAGGACTTCTATCCAGTGCCAAAACCACTTTTCTGAACACTATCTCATGGAATTAGACAAGAGACACCACAGACTCAAATGAGTACCCTGCAAGCCCTAATAGTTCATAGGAGCCTAACATACAAAAAAAGGAATACCACCATCATGAAAATCTTATTAGATTAGTCTGATTCTCTCTCTTTTACCCCAGAAGGAAAGCATCAGACAGCTTTACTCCTAAGCTGCAGGCTACTGAGAGGTATTTACATACAACTGGAAGCCAATGCTGTCCTCTCCCTCCCACCAAGCTTCAAGGACAGTGGCACGGCACTGGAAATCTGTATTTGTGCTACAATGTGTAGGTACACATTGCTGGTAGGCATGGCCAGCATTCAGCCCACAGAGCTTGGATAAGCACTGCCTCGACCACAATTCCAGCTACTGTACACCTTGAACACAAGGCATTCTTCACTTATGTAATAACATTAGTTATCCAAATAAGTAACAGCTACAGAACTGAGGGTCTCATTTTTACTACCTCAGTTTCCATAAATGGAGCTAATCTAAATTGCAACTATTCAAGCATTATTCCAGATCATTTAAATTGTTCCTGCACAAGTGATTACGTTTGTTCAAGCGTGGTTCTCATCAGGACCACTATTTTTGACTAATTCCTCAAACTGGATTCACCAAGGCAGTGGATGACTAATTGAGTAACACAAAAAGTTCTGTTTTAATAAAAACATATTATTCTTCAATTTATGTAAGTTATTTGCATGTCTTCAGGGTTTCTTTCTAAACCTGTTTGTGAGCAGATCTCTTAATTTCTGAAAAGAACATATTTGTAATAAATAATTTAAAATATAAAAAAAAAAAGACAAAATTTGGCAAGTAACTCTACCCAGACTTTCTTTCACAGAAGCAAATACAACTAATAGTATCTGCTGTAGACTAGGTTGGTCCGAGTTTGGGATTCTGACAAACTTGCAAACTAGCCTAAAAAACCCAAATCATGAAACACCTCAGATTTCATGAAATCTTTTCCCCAGAGCATTTCATGGTTAGTCCCTTTAAATTAACACACTCGGCTTAGTTCTGAACTAATACTCATATCTTTGATTTAAATCTGTTCTAGCAAGACAACTCCAGAGAAGTTCAATACTAAGTATTTCCAAGGCTAAGGAGAAAAAAAAATCTAGTATTTTTGCTTGAAGCAGCAATAAAAATACCTCATCTTGCTCTCTGGAGAAAAGATATATATATATATTTTTATATATATATATATATATATCTAACTAGGATCAGAGGAGCAAAAGTCTTAATGGCATTCATAAAGAAAATGATCATTTATGTCATACTTGCCGAACAATATTCATTAAAGCGACCTACAAGATACAATTATTTAGTAATTGTGCAAATAGCTATCGAAATTAAATTAGATTTTCTTTAATATGACAACTATGTTATTAAAAATACATGAAAGAGGGAAGTAAATATTTTTTCAAAGGTATTTAAGGCAAATTTTATGTTGGAGGCTTACTGAATACTCTTCCAGACAAGAATAGTCTTTTGTATCCACAGTGACCATAATGTGTGGAAAAAGCAGCCCAAATAGTATCAGTGATAGATGAACACAAAAAGAAAAGAGGCATGAATAAAACAGTAGGTCATAAGCTTCATAACAATTCTTCATTGCTTGATAACTCTCTTGAGGTTTATTTCAGAAATTTAGAAAAAACACAGGTGTACTAGTACAGCAAGTCCTAGCTTGCCAGTAAATTCCCTCTAAATCAGATCAGTTACTGTGTCATTTACTGGGCCAACAACAAAACACTGAATGTTCCCTTTTCTCATTATGAGCACATTATGCTGGAATTTATGACCAAGAAAGATATCCCTGAGAATTACTTCTTGGTGGAGAAACTAAGCAGAAGTTTCTATATCACACCAATCTGTGGGCATCTGCAGAAGTATTATTTTATTTAGCTATTATCTTTCTCACCTGTTCTACAGGAACACATACAGTCATATATTGTGTTAAAGAATTACCATAAAATTACCATTAATTGTGTAGTTGGAGCAAAGGTGTTCTATGACTGCTACACACAGTCCTAATCCAGCACTCAATCAACAGAAGATCTTCAATATGCCTGTTGCACTTAAATTTATATCACTTTTATCTTTAAATAGTACTCATCAGGTTTTTTGTTTGGTTGTTTTTTATATTTTTTTACTTTTTAAGTCATACAATGTAAGATGAGAGCTTAAAATAAGCTTCCTTAAAATAAGGAACTCATGAAGGAGTGACAAAAAGACAACCTCCACAGGGGTCTCCTGTCTGCTTAACTAAACACGTTTGCATTTGTACGCTTCTAGCATATGCAGATGGTACATTTACCACAAACACTTGCAGCCTGAATGGAAATCAAGTTAATCTTTGCCTTCCCACCTGCTATTAACTCACACAGAATCACTTCTTTTTTTTTTTAAACTTACACAGCATGACTGATATCATTAAGCTGATTATTCCCATCGTCAAGTGCAGGACTGAAGGGTTCACATCGTTTCCATCCATCTTCTGTTTTAACCCATCTCCATCCAGGGGATCTCCAGTCTTGGCCCAAAAATGGCATGGTTTCTCTATAAGCAGCAAGAAGATTGTTTATGTATTACTTAATTATTAACAAAACTTGTAAAACTTCTTGTCATTATTCCAGCTTTCTCTTTAACCTTAAAATATAATGATCACTTAAGTGCTATGTATAACTTCCTCCTAAGGAGCTGTACTAGCATTTAAAATTACATGCTTCAACAGTTACACAGTCTGAACCAGACTGCTTTCCAGATCTTTACGGCCTGAAAAGTGATGGTCTTTCATTGAAAGGTTTCAACACAGAATAAACCTTCCATCATCCCTCCTCCAAGAATTACATTAAGTGTTTTTGAAATAATAACAACGGTATCAGGAAGCGCATGCGCACACACATCGAAAGCTACTGATGTCTGCTCCAGAAATCCTGGAAAACCAAACTTAAGACAAAAAGCTCAGAGAGGTGAATGATTTCTGTATACGTATGATATATTCAGCACGTTATCTTTCAAAGAGAAAAAAACTAAGAAGGTATTAGAAAAATCACAGATGAGTTTAGCACCTTTAAATTACTTAAACGTTTGTGGAAGATTATAAAAAGTCAGTAATTCTGTGAGGCTGGCACATGCTGACCTGATTTTCTCCCCAAAGAAATAGATATTCTTAGTCCAAAACTTTTCACTATTGCACCAGCTCAGGGTGCCTCCATCACTAGCAATCCCACAAAGTGACCTGTACTTATGCTCAAAAGTTGTAGCTCATGGAGTCAGAAGTGTAGAAGTATCCTTCTAGTAACAGCAAACGTGCAACTAGAAAAAGATCCCATTGCTTCTCACTTCCTGTAGGATTGAAGTATGAATTTGTTTGTTCAGAAGAAGGTGACCAAATTTTAAGAAGCTGCAATGTATCAAATTTCTCTGCTATGCATCTGTCTCATCTGATAAGTGACCATGGAGTATGACTTCCTGGACAGGTACAAAGATTCATGTTTTTGCTCTGCCTCCACTCAAACTTGTGCTTCCCAGTAGAGCACTGCACCAAAGCACCCCTGTGGCTTCCAGACCAGAGCTTGCTTTCAACAGTTCTAGCACACTCTGTAGCACACCTTCAGAAATAGCAAGCAGCTATTTACTTGTTAAAACCCCCACCACAACAAGAGATGAACCCCCTAGGTTTGGATTTTGGGGAAAACACAGTAGGACAAGGTTCTTTAAAGCAAAAAAAAGACTGGGAAAGGAACGTGGTCATTAACTAACAACAAGGGTTTAAGGCAAGATACTGATTGCGCTTAACTTTTTCCTAAAAACAAATGAAAACAACAGTTCTCCACTTTACATCATACACCTCTGCCTCGGGGTGGGGGAGAAAGGACTGAGGACACAAGAACGACTAGAAAGAAGCACAGAAGAGGAGGGCTGTGCGTGGCAGTTTAGCACGGCTTCAGATTACAGAACTGCTTTAGCCATCCTTGCGCTTGTGAGTTCTGCTCTCCATGAAGTAGATAACACATGAGCAAACATCACTGCAGAGACACTCAAAATTGCAGCAAGCTATCCTATCACTCTGCCACTGTGCCAGAGAAAATGTCTCCTGTTTTATACTTAAGAACACATCATTATGGCCCAAACCATTCTTGTTATTTAGCAGCAAGACTGCTGCCAACACGATGGTAACAGGCAAAGTTCTGTTTCCTAACAATCCAACAGCACACACATCTCTTCCTTTAGCAGCTCAGCTTTCAAGAGAAACTGCTCCTTTGCACTCTCACTACAGGCAGAAGACTTCTAGGCTACCTTCTTCTAGGAGCTAGTCCAGTCAACCTCTGTGAATCAGAGCCTGCTTACAGACTTCACCCCACCCCATGTTTTTTCACATTAAATGACTGCGTCACATCAAGTCTCAGACTTCAGCAAGACCACAATTCATTAGCTCCCCACTTTTTCTCTTGCTCACCCCTATTCTGATGGTTATTTCCCCATACAATAATTTTAGTGCATCCAGGCCACACAGCTCTGTCCCCAACAGGCACAAATGCTCCTCCTCTCCAACTGAACTTCTTACCCTAGGGTTCTTCCCTCCAGCCTGCTGCTGCCCTAGTCCTTCTATCTTTCAATTCTGCCGCCGACATGCAGCCTGCTGACATCCCAGCACCCCACTCCTCCAGGCAGGCCCCAGACACCTCATCCCAGCCCCCTCCCCACTGCCCTCATTCTCAGACCCCTCTGCTCATCCTGCCCCTAACACTCTGTCCCAGGCCACTCCAGCTCCACACACCCCAACACTCAGCCAAACCCCTCAAGCCACACCTGCCCATCCCCAGCCCTGAACCTGCAGGTCTGGGGGTTTCATCTACACAGCCCCAAGGTACACTGATGGAGAATCAGAGTTGTTAGAGCTGGAAGGGACCTCAAAGACCATCTAGTTCCAACCCCCCTGCCATGGGGAGGGACACCCTACACTAGACCAGGTTGCCCAAAGCCCCATCCAGCCTGGCCTTGAACACTGCCAGGGATGGGGCCTGCACAGCTTCTCTGGGCAACCTGTTCCAGAGCCTCACCACCCTCACAGGGAAGAATTTCTTCCTAATGCCCAATCTAAATCTCCCCTCTTTTAGTTTATACCGACCACCCCTTGTCCTGTCACTCCCTGCCCTGACAAACAGCCCCTCCCCAGGCCCCCTCACCTCACGACCGCGGTCTCGCCGCTCCCCGCAGCTCCCGACCGGCCCAACACCCCCCCGCGCGCTCGGCCCGGGCCGCGGGGCTATTGACGGAAGTAACATGGAGCTGCGCTCCCCACGCCCCCCGCCCCGCTGATTGGCCGCCGGCTGCGACGCTTGTTGCTACCCGGCATCTCCCTTTTCTATTGGCTGAAAGGGTCTGTAGCGTCACCGGCGGGCGCGGGCCGGGCGCGTCACGTGAGGGGGGAGCGAAGCGCACGTGTCAATGTTTTGGTCGGGCGGGGGCGGGGCGTGCGGCGCGGGGTGCATGTTCTCCGCAGCCCCGGAGTCGCTTCCGGAGCCTGCCGCCGGCCGCCCTTTCCTAACGCAGGGCCGTGATCCCCGGGCGGGCTGCCGGTAGCGTCGGTGGGGCCGCCGGGAGGAGCGGGTCGTGCTGCCAGCCCGCCCTTCCCTTCCGTCCCTAAACCCGCTGGACGACTGCCGCCGGGCGTGCAGCGGCGGCGGGCGGCTCGGAGGTGCTCACCGCCCCGCGGTGGGATGGGGTCTGGAGCCTGGGGGCGGGCACCGGTTCCGGGCTGCCGCGGGAGAGCGGGGGGAGCTGGCACCCGGGAGCGGGGTGTGGGTTAGTCGGTGCCCTGGCCGGCCGCAGCCCCCGGGGTCCGGCCTGGGCAGGGCACTGGGCGGCTGGTGGCTGGCGTGGAGCTACGCCAGGCTTGTTTTCATAACGGGGTAGTTTGGGGAATGGGAAATAAGTCCGTAGGAAACCAAGCTCGTGGAGGTCCTTGTTTCTTACAGCCCTGGGTCAGGGGGGTGTGGCTGTGTGAGCATTCAGCCCTCACTGAAAAATCACTCGTTCTCCCCCTTACGAATGTGGAGGAAAAAACACAAAGAGGAAGTCAGGGAGCTAAAACTGGGGGGTTAAAACGTTGTAATCAGTGTTCAGTCATAGAATTATGGAATGGTTTGGGTTGGAAGGGACCTTTAAAGTCATCTAGTCCAACCCCCATGCAATGAGCAGGGACATCTTCAACTGCATCAGGCTGCTCAGAGCCCCACCCAGCCTGACCCTCAATGTTTCCAGGGATGGGGCATCTACCACCTCTCTGGGCAACCTGTTCCAGTGCCTCACCGCCCTCACCGTAAAACATTTCTTCCTTATATCTAGCCTGAATCTCCCCTCTTTTAGTTTAAAGCCGTTACCCCTTGTCCTGTTGCTGCAGGCCTTGGTGAATAGTCTCATAAGTCTTTCTTATAAGCCCCTTTTATATATGGAAAGGCGGCAATAAGGTCTCCCTGAAGCCTTCTCTTCTCCAGGATCAACAAACTCAACTCCCTTAGCCTGTCTTCACAGGAGCGGTGTTCCAGCCCTCTGATCGTTTTCGTGGACCCACTCCAACAGCTCCATGTCTTCTCTGCATCGGAGCCCAGAGCTGCATGCAGTACTCCGGGTTGGGTCTCAATGTTTATGCCAACCAAATATTTTGTGTTGTAGAACAAGGGGTTGACTCTTAATTATCTGAATGTTCAGGATTGATGATACTGCAGTTCCTGCTGCTTGTCCGTACCTGGAAGCATTCCCTAATCCTTTTGCAGATCTTTCTCATGTGAAACTGGAGGTTATGACCTTATAACTTCAGTGCTATAAGAGCACAGAATTCAATGTAGGCTCCGATCTCTTAGAAGCACTTCTTTTCTCTGGGTTTGAAAAAGTTATATGAGTAGTATAACTTTTGGAGTCAAAACGCTTTTTTGACCTGGGATTGATTGAATGTATCTCCGTATGTCACTTTTAGTAATTAAACTACTGTCTTACAGGTAGGATTCATCTCTTTTCATGAAGAGAGAAAAAAAGACTATACCTTAGTCTTTTTCAAGACCCTGTAGTCCTGACACAAATAGTGCCATGGCACAGGCGCTGTCTTTGCATGGCAAAAGGCTGTAGGCCGCACTGGCTGCCAGCCTGATTGTCACATCAGAGAATACGGTGGTTGAAAAGAGTTTCTGTCCTGGTTTCAGCTGAGAGAGAGTTAATTTTCTTCAAGAAAGTCAGTATGGGGCTGTGTTTTGGATTTGCGCTGGAAGCAGCGCTGATAGTGGAGATGTTTTTGCTGTTGTTGGGCGATGTTTACACAGAGCCAAGGACTTTTCTGCTTCTCGCACCGCCCCGCCGGTGGGATGGCGGGGGGTGCACAAGGAGTTGGGAGGGGACAGACAGAACACCTGACCCAAACTGACCAAAGGGACATTCCATACCATATGACGTCATGCTCGGTTTATAAGGGGCTTGGGAGGAAGAGGAAGGGGGGGCAGCGACGTTCGGAGTGATGGCGTTTGTCTTCCCCAGTAACCATTACGCGTCACGGAGCCCTGCTGTCCTGGGGATGGCTGAACCCCTGCCTGCCGTGGGGAGTGGGGAATGAATTCCTTGTTTTGCTTTGCTTGTGCACACGGCTTTTGCTTCACTTATTAAACTCTTGTATCTGAACCCACGAGTTTTCTCACTTTCGCTCTTCCGAATCTCTCCCCTTTTCCAATGAGGGGGGCTGAGCGAGAGTTTCTGTGGTGCCCAGCCAATGGCTGGAGTAAAACCACGACAGTTTTCCAGCCTCACATTGGAACAAGAGGTGAGTCAATATTGATGGTTTATGCTGGTCTGGGAGTTGTTGTGGGGCAGTGCACTCTCTCGTAATGGTTTTAGCCTTGCTAGCCCCCCTCTCTCATATGCTCAACTTGTCTAGATTCTTGCTGACATCACTGGCTGCTGTGGACAGCCTTCAACCAAACACAGGGAGCAAGACAGTTGAGCCTACCTACAGTTATCCTCACATTCACTGCCCCGACTGATTCTGACATAAATGTGTGTCTCAATGACACTACTCTGCTAGGAACTTGTAACACTCCTTGTGCAGCCTGTGAAATGGTCTTTTTTGCTTTTTTGGAACTAGATCTGGAAAATTTCTTCATAATGTGGCAAAAATCCTTTGTCTCTAGGTTCCTTCTATGTTTTTTACTGCACCTCCTGAGGTATCCTGTGGCATGTGGACATACGAGTATAGTTACCTCACAGCTCAGGTGGGACTGATCTTTTAGGGTAGGTGGGATTTGACAATAGAGCACCATGAGTGAAACATCTAATCCAAAAGTGGTACAGTTCAGAAAATGTGATGCAGTACTCTTGTGTTTACCTGAGAACCAGGCAGCATTAAATGCTGACAGAGAGTAAGCTGGAGCTTGACTTCTTGAAGAAGTGCAGCCTTGTGGGAAGGATCCTCATTGGGGCAGTTCAGGAAGGACCATACCCTGTGAGAGGGACCCCGCGCTGGAGCAGGGGAGCAGCGTGAGGAGGAAGGAGTGACAGAGACAAAGGGTTATGAGCTGATCCCAACCCCTATTCCCCATCCCCCTGCGGCACTTGTGGAGGGGAGGAGGCGGCAGAAGAGAGGAGAACAGAAGAGTGGAGCTGAGTCTGGGTTGAAGAGTGGTTTAGCAAGAATGTTGTTTCTCACTATTTTATTTTAATAAGACCCTATTTTTTAGTCCACAGTAAACTAAAATAATCTTCCCTAGGGAGCCTGTTTTACCTGTGATGGTAAAACTGTCCTTATCAGTCTTTTACCTGTCCTTATCTGGATCCAAAAGCTTTTTCATCTTATTTTCTCTTTGTGTTCTGCTGAGGAGGGGGAGTGAGAGAGCGGCTGGGTGGGCACCTGGCAGCCAGCCATGGTCAGCCCACCATACACCATTATGAAGCCCATCTGGTGGATGGTACCCTGTGTGAATACCTCACACCTTAGGAGGGATGCAGCGTGGAAGGAGGAAGCAAAGGAAGTTATGTGTTTCTTGTACCATTTTTTTCCTCTTTTATGGCATAGGTTCTAGAAGGGCAAGGACAAGTGTGCCTTCCCAGCTTGGGCAGTCACACTTTTTGACTTGTGCTGAAAATTTAATGAAGTCGTTAATAGCTGAGGTGCATAAGTAATTGGGTTTTGCATGACAACCCTCTTTCCTGATTATTCACTGCTACTCATATCCAACTATTATATTATTTTACCTGCTGGCTTCAGCGTATTTATATTAATTATACATTAGAGGGAGCTGCAACAATGTGGATTTAATTACAAATGTCTAAAAATCTTGTGCTAATTCAACAAGCAGATGTAAAGTAATTATTGCCCATAGTTAGTGTTGAGCCAACCTCTCTATTGCAAATGTAATTTTAGCTCTCTGCACTCACTAACAGAAGTCTTTTTGCTATTGAGTATTTATGATATCTGTCCATCTTCCTTTATTTTTTTTAAACAAAAACTGATAAATTTTCAATTGAGTGAATTTAGAGATACTGTCCATGAAAAGAATAGTTGTTTTCTTGAGAGTCCAAGTTCCTACCTATAAAAAACTCATCTGGGGGCTTTAGGTTCTAAGACTGAGAAATTTAATTTGAAATATTTTTTTTGTAGTGCATGTCTGTTAAAAATGTACAGAAATGTATTACTAAAGCAGTTTAAACCTTCGCAGTAGAAACTGAACAAGCTGGTCTGCAGTGTGACTGTTATTGCTTTGATTATATCAGAGGGATGTACAGTGATGGTTGCATTAAATGCAGATGATCTCCTGTTTTGCAAGTGAGGATGGTTACCTTTACTGATGGTGGCAGGTCCCCGTGAGTAGTACAGATGAGAAACTCTAGATCATTGCCACATTAGCATGAAATTAGGAGACCTAAATACGGTGGCAAATTCCATCTTTCCCATTTTTTTTCCTATTAAATTGCTTAAATTATGATTTCTATTTAATCAGCCACAGCAAAGGTGGATCCTCTAAATGAGCTTGCACTGATGGGAAGCCAAGCTATTTTGCTTTTAAGTTACTTTGCTTTTAAGAGCTGAGACACGTGACTAAAAGCGAAATAAATGGTATCTTTTAGGGTGGCTTAGGATAACCTCATGGAGAAGGTGAAGCAGTTTCTATCAACATTCATATTTGCTCAACTACCTGGTTTGAAAATACGCATCATGTTTGTAGGATTCCCTTTCATTTTTTCTTAGAAATCATATGAAATTGAGAGCTGTGGTAGATGCAAATGGCCTTCTTCCCCTTGGGAGAGTTATTTTCATTTTGCTGGGTAATCTCTATACTTATTTGAAGGAACAGTTATGCCAAATAATAACCACAGCCTGATTCAGTTACTTAGCAACATTTAATGCTAACAAAAAGAAAGAGGAAAGTGATGCAGCAGCAATAAAATCATTGGGCAACAGAAGGGAGCTCATGACAGTAACAAAGACAGAAGCCATTGTATTTTATAGGTAAAACAAAACTGGAAAAGAATGCATAATCCAAGCAGTTGTCATTTTTCTAAGGAATCCATTGGTTATGGTTTCATTTTTCAGGAAAGTTTCTGACCTGTAAAATACCCCAAAGCTTGGACAAAAGCCTAATTGTCCTAAGTATTACTGAAAGTGTGATTTCCAGTGCATTACACAGTTCTTCAGAAGTTCCTTTTGTGGTTGGCATATTTTTTTCCTGAATCTTTATCATTTATCAGCCAAAACAAGAGGTGATGCTGGTGCTTTTCTTTCATTACTTTTATTACTCTCCTCAAATTATGAGAAGATAACATTTAAGTGTGTTAGGATAGCTATAGATGCGTAAGAAAGCACCCTCCTTCTTGGAGGCCTAGCTGCTGGGGCTTAGGGCCAGCTTGGAGGTGGTGCAGCCCAGGGCAGCCCCCTGCCCTCCAGGGACAGTGGAGAGAGGCTCCCAACAGCGCTGTAGGCAATCATCCTGGCCTGGCTGTGTAACTGGCTGAGCTGGGCACTGACCTAGACCTTCAGACTGACTTCCCAGCTTGACCTTGCACATGTCTCACCACTTGCCTGATGATCTGGACTCTTTCTTGGTTGAACCTGGCCACCGTCTGTGAGCCTGCCCTCAGCTGTCATAGGCAAGCTTAGGAAGGGTGGGTTAGATGAGTGGACAGTGAGGTGGGTTGAGAACTGGCTGAATGGCAGGGCTCAGAGGGTTGTGTCAAGCAGTGTAGAGTCTAGTTGGAGGCCTGTAGCTAGTGGTGTGACACAGGGGTAAGTAATGGGTCCAGTCTTATTCAGTGACCTGGACAAGGGGACAGAGTGTACCCTCAGCAAGTTTGCTGATGATACGGAACTGCAAGGAGTGGCCGATACACCAGCAGGCTGCGCTGCCATTCAGCGAGATCTGGACAGGCTGGAGAGTTGGGCGGAGAGGAACCTAATGAAATTCAACAAGGGCAAGTGTAGGGTCCTGCACCTAGGGAAGAACAACCCCAGGCACCAGTACAGGTTAGGGGTTGGCCTGCTGAGAAGGCAGCACTGCAAAGAAGAACCTGGGAGTTCTGGTGGACCACGAGCTCTCCATCAGCCAGCAATGTTTCCTTGTGACCAAGAAGGCCAATGGTATCCTGGGGTGCATCAAGAAGAGTGTGGCCGGCAGGTCGAGGGAAGTTATTCTCCCCCTCTACTCTGCCCTGGTGAGGGCACCTCTGGAATTCGGTGTCCAGTTCTGAGCTCCCCAGTTCAAGAAAGACAGGGAACTACTGGAGAGTCCAGCGGAGGGCTACCAAGATGTTTAGGGGACTGGAACATCTCTCGTATAAGGAAAGGCTGGGAGAGCTGGTTCTGTTTAGCCTGGAGAAGGGAAGACAGAGGGGATCTGATCAATGCTGAAAATTATCTAAAGTGTGGGTGTCAAGAGGCAGGAGCCGGACTCTTCTCAGGGGTACCGAGCAACAGGACAAGGAGCGATGGGTAGAAACTGGAACAGAGGAAGTTCCATCTGAACATGAGGAAAAACTTCACTTTGAGGGTGACCGAGCACTGGCACAGGCTGCCCAGAGAGGCTGTGGAGTCTCCTTCTCTGGAGATATTCAAAACGCCTCGACGTGATCCTGTGCAACCTGCTCTGGGTGATCCTGCTCTGTCAGGGGGGTTGGACTAGATGATCTCTGCAGGTCCCTTCCAACGCATACCAAGCTGTGAATCTGTGAAATTGCTCTCCAAAGACCATGGGGACTGGAAAACCTTTATGAAAAGACGCATCTTATATGTGCTTTGTGAAAAAATGAATTCACAAATATACAGTAGGTTATTAACAATTGCATTTAAAAATGTAATTATTTTCAGCAACAATTCACAAGTCATTGTTGGATGTAGAACTTTAATATGAAGATGTTTTATTATAGAATAATTTGCTGTTGAGTGTAAAAACATTTATTTTGGTTGGAAGAAACACTATATAGTGTAGGACAAAAAATTTTGAAAATGTAATTATTCTCGGAAGAAAAATGGTAACAGTTTGCTGGGAAATAACATTAAGGGAGAAATAAAAGAAGTTTCAGTGTTGCAGTGAAAAACATGATTTTAGTTAAACTCCAGAGAAACAATCTGAAAAACAGCATGTACCATATCTTGAGAGAAATCTTTAATTGAAAGCTCTGGGACACTGACAGAAATTACACTGTTTGATCAATGACAGGTTGCATACTGCAACTAACTCGTTCACTGGGGGGGAAACGTGAGGTCAGAGCTAAGTTTTGGAAAAGAAATTTTCATTTTTCAAAAAATATGAGCTTTGCAGAAATAACTAAGAAAGGAAATGAGCTATTTTAGGAGTTTGCTATGTGGGGTGGAATTTCGTGGCAGTTCAAGCTATAGAAATCGGTAAGAAATTACTTACAAAAGTGAGGTTCCTTGCTTTTATGCTAGTGAAGGATGGCAAAAGATTTTCTAATCTTCTACTTGAAACCTTTAATCAGAAAAAACCCAATTTTTAGAAAGAGACTTCCTGTACTGGTAAGTTACCAGCTGTTTTCACCATACTTGTATGCATCCATACAACTAATAAATTGCTTTGGATCAGTGGTTTCAAATATGTTCATAAAAGAAAACGAGTGCTGCAGCAAAAGCTAGGGACATGCAGCTCAAGGAGAAAATGGATCAAAACTGAAGGCAGTATTGTAATAATTAAAATAGGTATAAACTTAATGTATAAATGAGAAGATAGGAGAGAGATTCTCGCTCCTTTTCCTCTCTCCTTCTTTCGGCTTTTCCCATAGGAAGAGTTGGAACAAAGAAATCTAATTAATTTTAAAGAGAAGCTTAATCAGTGTATGTAGGGGCTTATATATGTAATTCATCTGACTGCAGGGAACTGAATGAAAGCTACTGGAGGTACCAGAAAGGCTAAGAACAGGACTGAACTGTTAGTCTGCTGTTCTACAAAGTGATATACATTGGTGTTTGCTACAATCCTCAACTAAAGGAGACAGCTAACAGAACTGCTAGCTGCAGAGGGTAGGTTTCCAAAGGAAGACAGAGATAGAGAAAAATAGGGATTTTGAAAAAGAGAAGGGTAGCTAGAAACTATTTAGAGAAATCAGATGTTCATCGGTGGGGCTGGACCTGATAAATTGGGAGTATTTGAGAAGTACGGCAGAACTGCAAAAGGGCAAATGCAGCATCTATTAAGGAAAAAAAAAGGAAAAAAATAGAAAGAAGACATTATAATTTGTAAATTTAATTTTGACTTCTGGTGGAAAAATTTGGAATTAACCCGATCTCTTTAGTGAGCTGGAATATGGAACAGAGCGTGTGCATGGTAAATTGGTAGGTGGTAGGAAACTGGCAGGATCTTTAAGAATGTGGAAAGATATGCTAACAATTAAAAATGACCTTGGAGAAGCAGTCTGAAAACCAGAATGAAAGTCCCTATGGACCTTCTTTTACATATCCACTTGTAATTGAAATGTCTGTCTATAGTATGCTTCTGTCCCGTATAGCTATGCCAGTGATACTATCACTGTTTAATGGAATTGCATGAAGCTAAACCAAGTTACTAGTGCTATCAGAAACTGTCTTTATCACAACAGCAGAAGCTGAATTTGATATAACAGTAACATTATTTGGATGAACCTGAGCATTCAAGAAATAAAAAAGAAAGCATTTTGAAGAAGAGAAAAAATACTGAACTTGGCTTATGCTTATACAGGTGAAGCACCCTTAAATAATAGTTCTGTTAGTCAACTTACGTTGTCTTGCTTATGCTAATGCAAGAACAGAATCAGGCTCTCTGATTTATAAAAAAAAAATTAATGGAAGCCAACAAACACTGTAATCTGTTTCATCTACATGAGATGCAGAATCCTAACTTAGAGTAATTTAGGGTAAAAATAAATGCGTCCTTGGTTGCACATACACTCAATTATTGCACTTTAGCTCAGTGGTGTCAAAGAAATGTGGCCTGGCCTCCTAAGTGTCCCCTTTCAGGTTTGCTTTCTGAAGTGAACTGCAGATGCATAGCAAGGAAAGAAAAAAAGTCTGGTACAATACAAAATCTGATTGAAGACCCTTAAAGTCAGTGTGTTTTTCCACAGACATAGCAGACTCCAGAGTAATTTCTAAAACAAGCTAACCAATTTCTTACTTCAACTGTTATGATACTATACTTACATTATTTTTCAGAACTGAATCAAGTCTGAATCAAGATTTCAGAATTTTCCACTCTTACTGGAAATTTTTCTCTGGTAAATTTTGCATGTTGAACTGAATGGCTTAATTCGTTGAGGTTTTGGTAGTTTTCACCTTCCACATCTTATGTTCGTGCAATTTTGACAGTGTGAAGGATGGGAAGAGGCTGGAATGAGGTAGGGACACACTGAAGAGTGGGGAATGCTGAAATAAAAACAAATATTCCTGTAGAGGTAGGTGGCAAAATTAGGCTTTTGGAATAAGCACATGATGTACACTGGACCATTGTAAATTCTGCTGGTGTGTGTGTCTGCTTCTGTGGGATGCAGACTTTGCCCTCATGCTCATTTTTTACATCATAGTTAGTCCATGTTTTATGTCTATTATAAGAACAAAATTGTGTGACTTTTTGACAAGAAGTAATGTTCTAGCAGCTTTCGGGCACTGAGTCACCGTAGACAGTTGTGTATCAGATTGGGTTTTAATGGCTGCTTTCTTCGAGATGTGTTATAGCTGCCATTAATAGTGACAGATGGATAGATATAGTGTATGCTTTCATCCCTTTCAGGTGTCCTGTCATGGCTTTGAAACCTCTCGCTTTCACTCTCTCCTTTCTCAGGAGGTTCTGAGTTACGATGACTTTCTCTTCAAAGCCATTGTTCATTCTGGAGCTCGGGCTGTTTGTGGCTTTGGCCAGAGGGAGTCACTGTCATGTTTAAAATGCACCACCACTGGAAATTAGTGTTTTCATCTAGTCTGTGCACATCTAACCCTGCCTGCCTGTTACGCTTTTTTTTTTTGATGAGAAATAAATTGTGGTTATAAATAACATAATGCTGTTTTTAATAGAGTAATTTGCAGTGCTGCTGATGGAGTGTGGCACCAATGGATTATCAGTCTGTCCCAGAGACGAAACAGCAAACAAGCTGACAAAGCCTTTAGTTGGTAAGGTATTAGATTGATGGGATTCAAAATAATTTTATCCTTTCTTGGAAAGATGCAAAGAGAAGTGATTCTAATCAGTGAAACCAAAACCTGAAGGCTGACTATTACAGAGGTTACTCTGTAATATAGGCTCTATATATTGTATATTTACAGCTAATTTAACTACTCAAAAGTCTATCAGAGATTAGTACGTGATCAGTAATTCGTATCTCATCATTAGTAGTCCTAATGATTAGTAATCCTCTGTGATTGTAAAGAGTTCCCTTTGGAAGCACTGAACAGAGGAAGTCTTAAAAAGTAATATATTTTGTGAAATAGGAGCACAATATATTTTTATGATCCTTATTCATAGTCTTGCTCACCATGTAATTACAATCCCTAAATTCACGTTTCCTACTGAGGAACCTGAAATGCTAGCTTTTTATTGTTATTGTGAGTTAGTCCAGTAAAGCTTTATCGGTTGAACTTCCTGCCTTTGATTATTTGTTCTTTGCCCACGGTATTAATATGAACACCACTTTGTATGACAGCCTTCCTTACATGCCATCCAAGCCCCAAGGCAGTCAAGGAGGATTTTGACCTTTATTTCACAGGAAATGAATCAGGCTTGTTTATACAGAAGAAAAGCAGAATGGCTAAATTCAGTGCCAGTCTAGTATTAAAAACAGTCGTGGAAGATCTAAACAAATTTCAGGTTTGTTTCCGTGGTGGTTTTTTTGTTTGTTTGTTTGTTTGTTTCCTTTGGAAGAAGGAAGAATCAAAAGCAATGTTTTATTCAGTCACACATAGATTTCTGCATAGCTCTTGGGACTACTCTGCTGCACAGAACAGGACTCCTTGGCAATCCGTTAATCCAAGTCTCAGCAAGGTTGAGAACGATTACTTCTGCGTGTGCATTTCTTCACATGTTTATTGGAAACTTTGGTTATGGTTTTATGGATATCTGAAATATAAAATCTATGGAAATGGATAGGAATTATTAAAAAACAGTAAAAGGCCTTTTGCATAGCAAAATTATTTTTCCTGAAGTATTTTGATAGACAAAGGAGGATTATAATTAAACTAAACATAATCATTTTCAGAAGTACATAGGGCTGGAAGATTTCATTCACTATTTGAACAAAAGCAATGTGCAAAGAATTAAATCATTTTTAAAACCTATTAAGATAAAACTGACTAATTAACACCCATATTACACTAGAGGAACAGCAGGAAGTGAGCAATGTGCCTTTCAAGTTGGAAATTTATGCTAGCAAATACCAATAAACAATGTGAATAGCCGTGCTGATAGCACTGGGAACACTGTTTAGACTGACATTGCATAGCTGGGTGTACAGTTATCCCACCATCTAGAGGCAAGAATCACAGATTTTTCTCCTTCAAGCACCCTAGTTAAATGAACATAACATTTACTGCAGCAGTGATTGCTTATCTGTACGCAAAGGTTAAATAAATGTCTTTAAAACTCTGAGAATGGAAGTGGAACCACATTTCCTTGATTCTCATTTTTTTTCTTCCCTTTCTTCTGCTTCTTTCTTCCTACCTTCACTTTCTAGGTTTCCGTCAGTGTGCATCCCACACTGCTCCTCAGTAAAAAACCAAAGGACTTGCACACACACAGCAGGCAGCTGTGAGCTGGTGGCCTGTCTCCTTTCAGTTGCTTTCTGGGTTCTGTGGAGATTTTTTATTCCCAGTTCTGACCTGAAAAAAAGACTCCCTGGACCAGGATTGTCTCCCCAGACTGTGGTCATTCTCTGCTCTTGAAGATATGGTGTTTAGCATCTAGATCATCCTTTGGGCCCTTTGAGAAGACAGAACATGCAGTGACTGCATCAACACTGTCATATTAAGCATCTGGAAAATTAATTTTGGGGCAAAATGGCATTCTTTTAGATCTGCCGTAACATAACAGGCACTGTGGATCTCTGTGGCGTATGCCACTAGTGTTCCCTGAAAGAAACTTGAGGGGTGTACAGTGCTGAAAACATCCTGCAGGATGTATCTCCAGCTGCTCTTGCAGAAAGACAACCTGAAGGAGAACTCCTAAGGATCCTTCACAGAAAACAGCCAGCATGCAGGCTGCATGTGAGGGCAGTATGTAAATCAGAACGGTGTGCTATCGCTAATTGTCTATATGCAATTGTTTCACCTTCCCAGAGCTGAAGCATTCACACAGGGAGAGGTTAGCAGTCACTCCTAGTCACTGGCAGTTGGTCTTGGGATGAACTAGCATCTGGAGCGCTCTACGAAGGGCAGTAAAGATGTAGTCAGTTTGTTTAGAGATGTAGCTGACTTGGTTAAAGGTGTCCCCGTCAGATCCTTTATATTCTGTGATTGTTACAAAGGTCTGGTTCTGTCATACCACCAGCTGGGAAAACTATTGCAACTGAAAGGAATTTTGCCTAGGTAATGGCAGCAGGATGACACCCCTTAGAATGCTGTTCTATGGGATTTTCATCACATTTAAATCAACATGCTTAAAAGAACACGTTTATGATTGTACTAATAATTAATTGTTGCTGTTAACTTCTACCCTTATATTAATTCTTCAGCTTTGGGAGGATGCAGCAGTTACTTATTGATCATTAGAGTTAGCACATCGTTCTGATTTACCTGTCTGAAAGAGATTACAATTTGTTGTTGCTAAATTAAAACAGTTAATCGCCTTCCTGTGTTCATTTATATTAAGGAGATAATGTCCTGATTAAATTTGCTGACAATTCTAAAATGTAAATGCGTGCCATATACTATTTTTGTGTCTCTATTTTATAGCATGGTTATATACTATTCATTTAATTAAATAGAAAGTATGAAGGAAAAAGTAATTTTTAACTTAGATACTTGATCTAAGTTATACTTGATCTAAGCTCCAGAGGTGGAATCTGTACAAACTGTATTCGTCATAGTAGAGGTAAGAGGGTCAGGGCAAAAGTGTTTTTTTCAACCCATAAAGTGGTACTAAGTTAAGTTTCTATAGTGACAGATGAAGTTTCATCTGGATATAACTGCCGTTTTGGGTGCTTGTTCCTTTGGTAGTCACTTGCATGCTTGTTATATGACACTGCCTGGCTTAGGGAGGCAGGTAACTCGAATGAAGTGGTGCTGCAGAGATACGTCTGGGAGATGAACTGGACTCAGTAACTTCAGTCAAGAGTTTGGCAGGGTGAAGACTGGTACCAAGATGCTGTTGTGTAAGAAGTTATGTGTGAGCCACATCATCTATTGAATACAGGCTATCTTATTCCCTAACGTTATGGTTTTGCCACATTGGAAAAGCTATTTGCCAAAATATCTGCACCTAAAATCAGTGGAACCCCCAGGTTATGGAGCCCAGTGATAGGGGATGTGAATACAAGATTTAGAATCATAGAATCAC
>VWZZ01001897.1:0-10424 GCA_013399095.1 Psophia crepitans
TTGCCACGCAAACCCAAAACAGGAAGAAAAGGCTTTGCATTGATGCAGCAGTGTTTAGTTTGGGGCTCTTCTAGCCAGGTCTCCAAGTTTTCCTTTTCTAGCACTTAGCACTTAGCACTTGCATCACTGCAAAGCAGTGTCTTGTATTTAAAGACCCTTGAGGGGAAAAAAAAGAAAGAAAGAAAAAAGATGGTATAGGTAAGGAATTAAGAGCCACAATGATTATTAAAGAATTATGCTTCAGCCTTGAGTTGTACAATGATCCTTCTCCCCTTATTCATAATGGTTTAAATGTTTTGCAGATAGCCCAGAAATAAGCACACTATAGGCATCTGGGCAACATCTTAAGCTTTCTTGAAGGTATCAGGAGGGCAAGGTAGATCCCCACATCATGTTGGGTAGGAGTCAAGCCACCACAGCACAAGTTAGACCAGCATGAGGGAATGGCTGTGAGCAGGGAAGGAGCAAGAGGAAGAGTTTATCTTTGCCTCCTGATATGATACATATTTGACATGACATCTATGTCATACATATGTAACATCACGTCTGAGAGCTTGCCAATCCTTGTCCTGAGCCCTCAAAAAAATTCAATGCACTCTACATGAAAACTGAGCTAACCTTTTTGGAGGAGTTTTGTGGGGGTGAAGGAAGACCAGCATTGTTTCCCACTCCTCTCCTGCATTCCCAACTTCATCTCCAAGCTATGCAGTGCTCAGTGAGGCCCTGAAAGGCTGGTGGGAGCAATGCGAAGGGTGTTTGAGGTAAATGCGGGTGCTGCAAAGGCACCAGAAGTCTTTTCCAGGGCCGACCATGAAGGTGACAGCATACAGCTCATGGAGGACATGGTCTGCAGGTCATAGCTGAAGTAATTTTGAAGCTGAAGATGCACATACTCTGCTATCTTGGCACATCCTAGTTATTCACTCCTTGATCAAGTAAACATGAAATTCTCATTTTGGTTGGGTAGCAATTTGTACTATCGAGACACATATGTAACTCACTACACATAGCTCAAGGCAAAGGCTATCAGTGAATGATACTCAAAGCCATCTGAGATAGGAGAAGTGAGCTGGTGATGTTAACTACAAGAAACACTTCATGTTTTCAGAAATTGCAGGCTTTTACAAAGCGATGTCTGGGAAGTTTAAGGCTGAGGAGAGAAGAGTGGGTTTGTCTTGCAACCTTAAGCATTGTGTTTCTGAATATATTCTCCTAAGCACTATTTTTAGGAGCGGATTGAAGCACAAGAATATTTTACAGATTAAATAGGAAGAAGATCATTGAATGTGACTGGCTTTTGCTGACTTCCAACTTGAAAAATATTGAAGAATTTTTAGTGTTATTTCCATTGCTATTTCATTTCTTGGCCCTTTTGCATCACTAAATTATAATCTATACACCAAAAGCAAATCTAAAGATTATTATTTTTTTGCATCTAATCAGGAGCAAAAGTGGTATTTTTATTGTAAACTTGATATTTTAAGTCCTTTAACAATTTGAGCATTATTCGTAGTCCCTAGGTTGTATCTAACATTTTTGTGAGCTTTCATCTGGTTTCTAAATCCAACGTGTGTGTATGTTTCAGCGCAGCTGCCTGGGAGTTGTAATACAGCTGAAGAAACTATTTAAACTCCCAATTAGCCCAACTCAGAAAACCCTAACTTGTGGGGTTAGAGTTCTCTAAACAATTAATAAATATCATTACCTGGACTTCACATCTGTCTACTGAATGCTAAACATCTTGCACACAAGATGGTATTGCAGCACAGTTCAGCTTCAGAGGAGGTAGATGGCTGGAAACATAGCTGTCTTGTTTACACGTGTTATTGCTTGAATAACTGTACTGAAAGTAAAGAAAGGTATCAGCAGCACAGGTCTTTTTATACGTGGAGAAAAGTATGCAGGAAAAGTTTGAAATTTGTGGCTTATGAGCTGAGTGCTTTTACAGCTCATTTCTTTTGTAAATCTGCCCCTGGTTATTTTTAATGTCAAGTCTGATGAGCCCATGTTTCAGCAGAGCAGGAATCCTTGACATGGTTAATGGCTTGGTGAATAACTTTTAGCAGTCACTGCAAATGTAAACCTCCCTTTTACTCTTATCTTTCTCCCTTCCCTTCCCCCACTCATAACTTTCATGGAAATTGTTTTTTTGCGTAATGACATCCTCAGGGAAAAGGTGTCAGAAGATAATGAGAAGGTTTGGCAAAGTTACAAACTAAGAGATATGCAGAGGATCTCGAGGGGATTCAGTCTGTAGCACTGCTGGAGAGATAGTGCGATAAATGCTTCACTGATTACTGACTCATATGAGTCAGTGGGGAATCAGGCTTGTTTTTCTCACTTTTCTCGTTGGTAAAATGAAGTCCTCAGCCAGGACCTTAGTTACAGGGTAGGAGGGATTCTAGAGCTATTGAAGCAGACCTGGGGCACCAGCAACCTCCCAAAGGCAGGTATCCCAATGAGCCTTTGCATGTGGCACAATCTAAAGAATATAAACTATGCACAAGCCAGAGATTAGTTTGGTGAGAACCTGACAGTCTTTGACATGTGCAGCTCTGAGCTTGTGTTGGCCATTTGAGAGAGTCTTTCATACTGCATGTACTACACATGTAGGGATGGGATTTGGCACTATGGAGACACACTTATGTGTACGCATGTGTACGTATCAGCGGGCTGTCTAAGGCTCCCTCATAGTCTATGAAGTCACCTAAGAAGTAGTACTGCTCACCCAGGCTTCAGCACTACTGCCCAGGCATAAGGCCTTTAAGATACTCCCACCTGAAACACAAGCCCAAGGTGGACAGGATGACACAGGAGAAGCAGCTGGGACATGGGTAGTGGGAGAAATGCTGGAGCTTCTGAAACAACACGTGATGCCTCTGATCCAATTACTCAGGCTCCTGCCAGCTGCTTCACTGAAAAAACCCCCAACTCCATTGAATACCCTGGAGCTCCTTTGCTGGGCAGGGAAGGTCGCGCACCCAGTACACATATTGACATCTGCATTTAGCACTATGAGTCCCAAATCCACCTCCCTCTCACCTGCCCAGGTCTTCATTAGCAGAGCCCTAGTTCCTCCCTTGAGTCAAAAGAGAAATGCTGATCTAATCTGCCCTAATAGCAAACCCCAAGAGGATGCCACTTTGATGTCTGAGAGCAAGATGTTGGTTAGTGTTACCCTTGCAATGATGGGAACCCATCCGACTGCATTAGCCTGCAGCCCAGCGCTGGGCACCGAAACTAAAATTAAATGCATGTTAGTGGGACCACAGTGCTTCCCGCAAGACTCTGGTTGTAAAGACAGCAATGAGAAATCCTCAGAAGTTTAACAGTAGTCTAAGGACAGCAATTATCTATGGTTTGGATGGCTTGCTTTCGTTTCAGCTGGGAGGCATATTTTAGTCTCATGCTATTGCTGATTTATCATGGTTCAGTACAAGTACACAGAAAAAAATACTTCTAAATACAATGAGGAAAAAAAGATTTATTAAAAACAGCATGAGACAGATGAGCTCTTTAATTAGGTGAACTGCAGATGAGTGAAAAGTGTTTTTTCTGAAAAGGAATTATTGAATGCAAAAATTGCAGGAGGAAAATAATACATTGGGTTTTGACCATTTTTAAACACTATAGCTTTCAAATTAAGTAAGAATTTCAGGCACATGATGCAGCACTGACATCAGAAAGGTTTGTTTGCTACTATTTAAGAGATATAATTGCAGCTATTGGCTTTAACTCAGACCTTTCAAGACAACAGCTAGAGAAATTGGTTTGGAAAGGAATTGCAGAGAAAAAGGCAAGATACTGGTCAGAATGAGCTGATTATACAGTTCAGTATTTCATGACTGAACAAAACAAGTGCACTGAGAATGATTTACACAGTCCTGATGCTAACAGATCCTCTGGTCAGACAGACAAACTGCAAATAGAGTTGCCTCAAAATTTTCCATGTGAATGGTTATTTTTAATGGGAAATCCAGCTTTCTGCCGAAAAAATGAGAATCACTCACACAGGGAAAATCAAACAGTAATGGGCAGTTTCAATTGCATTGACCTAAATGGAGCTGACCTAGAATGTTTCAGTTCAGTGGTTTAGAAGACAGCATTGGCTTCCTAGCAGTGAGCTCACTGCTTAATGGTAGGTGTAGATTGGGGGCCTACTCCCTTCCATGATCTGGGTTTCCCAGAGAACCACAGCAGTTTTGGTATCTATCAACATGTGCCTTTCCAAGGAGTTTAATAAACTAAAATAAATGTGTAACAATAAATATTTTAATCTCAGAGGTTTGGGTTTTTTTCTGTCCCATCTTGGGACAAAACCAGAAGTTGAAACATTATCATTTTATACAGGGTGAAAACTCTGAACTTCGTTCCTTGTGGCAAAAGAGTCACCTTGATGTTGCCTCTTGTCTCCTTGTTTAGGTTGGTGTGGTTAGGGGAAATGGCTGCAAGTTGCACCAGGGGAGGTTTAGGTTGGAGATTAGGAGAAATTTCTTCTCGGAAAGGGTGGTCGGGCATTGGAACAGGTTGCCCAGGGAGGTGGTGGAGTCACTGTCCCTGGGCGTGTTTAAAGAAAGGTTGGATATGGTACTTAGGGACATGGTTTAGTGGGTAACAGGTGGTGGGGGGATGGTTGGACTAGAGGATCCTGGAGGTCTCTTCCAACCTTAATGATTCTATGATTCTATGATTTAGACTCTGCTAAAAACTCATAGCTCTGTAGCCCTTGTACAGTTCTCTACAGATTTTAACCTGCAATGCAACTTTTAATGGTATTATTAAGACTTTTAGCAACACAGAGACTGTTACAGCTAGGGTGATTAAGGTGGCTAGCCAGTTCTGTAGTCACTGCATCCCTATGAGTCATTGCCTAATGCAAAGAACTACACTGGTTTTTTTTCGGATGAGTTGTTACTCAGTACAAAATCCATTATTCTCTCCTGTAGTCCTGCCAGATGTAGAGCAGCAAGTGATGATTCTGAAGTTATCACTTGGCCTGGAGCTAAGCATAAACAAACTAGGCAATTATTTAGTGCAGCAAAATGTGGGACACTAAAACCACCATGACCCCACTATCAGAGCCCAAAAAGCCAAGCTGGATGCCACATTTGAAAGACCAGAGGGTGCACAGTCCAGCCAACCCTGGGGCTGAAGAGCAGCAGTGTCCTTGGGGCAGCAGGAGGTTTGGCTTCCTAGGGACCAGCCCTGGGTGCTCTGTCTCACTTTTGCCTCTTATTCTTCCTCTCTCTTTTCTGAGGCCGAAGCCTGGGCTTGTCCCAAGTCCACATCCTCCTGACGTCAAAAGGCAGTTTTTCCTCCACTGGTAAGAAACCTTGAACAAACTTGAGCAAAAAGGTCTGTGCTGTTGCAGAGGAGCTGTGAAGCAGAGTACCCTCAAAATGGAAGTGCACACATAAAGCTCCTTCGCACAGCACTCTCTGTACTGTTGGAGCACTTATCTCATTTCGCTGACTTGAAGTGGGATGGTATGCAGGCTGTCTTATTGCAAAGAGCTTACAGCTTTTTGGCTGAGGTTGTCCATGGATGACTATGCAGTTACCCTTGAACAGTCTAAGTAACACTTAATTCCTTTCAGTCACAAATTACATGCTTCTACTTAAAAATAGGAGATACCAGCCTCAAACTTTCCTCCCTAAAACCAAAGTTATCAGAGACGTGCAAATGAGATGTCCAAAGAAGTGTTGGTTCAAGCCTCCGAAATAAATCCTTCTCATATCTGAGAATGAGGAGAGATGTGAAGAAGAAAGAATTATCTTTCCTCAGCAATGATAGTCATGGCAATTAATTTCTTAGGTTCGTTCATAAAGTTTTTCATATTTTATCAAAGAATCCAGTACTGTAACGGCTTTAGATGCCAAGGTCTTTATATACAATTACTGTGCTGAAGAGGTATCATTGCCTCTTCTGATGGTTCAGGGAAATATGCAGACCTTCTGCTGGTACTTCTGCCTAGAGGTGCCTTTCATCGCAGAGAATGGTATGTGTCAGGTCAGCGGATGGGGCTGTGGATGGGTGGAATAGCTTTAAGCTTCCCTCCTCCGTGGCTGGCCCCAGTCCGCAGCTGTCCGTGGTGGGCAGAGCAAGAGTGATCACTGCTGCTTTGCACTCCTACATTTTGGACCACAAATAGTCACTTTTGCCACAATTCATTCAAGTGATTTGCTTATGTTTCTGTCACTGAGCGACAGGTACGATCAGCTTTGCAGGGATCAGGACTGCTCAGTGGAATATTTGTAACAGTCCTTTAAAAATAGCTCGTGGTATTAGGTAGGGAACATTTTAGACACAAAGTCAGACACGTAAAAGGACTGCATTTAGTAGTTAGAAAGCAAATTGAGAGCAGAAGTTTAAAAAATGATTGTGCGATGTGACGTGAATGCATTTGGCTGCACCTTGTGCTTTGTGTCCTTATCAGGAGTGGGGTGCTGGTGCCTGGGTATGAGTCAGCCAGCAAATATTGCAAATAACATGTTCGGCGTTGCCAGATTATAGGTCTAAGCAGAAGCATCTTTTGCATATGTACCCACCGAAATGAGGAACAGGTGCCCACGATAAACCTGAGTACTGAGCTGCAGAAACAGCCCTCTGGTGCACACCTCACTCCTGTACTGTTAAATATATTCCAAACTTCTTTAATTGCTTCTGTAGCATCCTGCAGGGAGCTCAGAATTGATTGTGTACAGAAAAAAAAATTGTTCACGACTGTGTTTGAAGCAGCATGTTATTATTTCTGAGAGAATGAAATAATCAGTGACACAAAATTATAGTTTCCCTGCCTAGAACAGCATCCCCTTCAAAAGGAATGCCAAGAACAATGGAGCCTCAGAGGGTATTTATAATAGAGAAGGAAATATTATGAATACACTAGACTGAAATAGACGTTCTTTATGTCATTTCTGTTCTCTGTCACAGGCTTCTTGAAAGCTGCTGCACAAATCATTTTGGACAATAAATTTCTCGTTCTTCAGGGGCCCAATTCTAACTGAAAATGAATTCAGCACCCAAATACTTTTGCATTTTTTCTCATAGTCCATTTGCAGCTGCATTGCTTCTGTCAGTAGGACTAACAGTGATGTTCTGATGGAACAGACCACACTGCTGAGGATACTGGAGAATAACGTGGACCAGAATGGATTTTAACATGGAATTTTAAGAGAGAGCCTGAATTTGACTGGCTAGCAGTGTGAAAGGCTGTTTTAAACACAGTCATCAAGCTGTACATTAAGAAATGCAGAAAAGTCTTTTACGAAGAGAAGACAATAGGGCAGATGATGTGAAGGGGCAAAAAATGCAGGGACAATTCATGAAGAGCAGGCAACACAGCAGCAAACTCCTGTCATTTAACATCATCATATTCTGTCAGTGCTTTTTGACTCAGGCAACTTCCCAGCTTTCAGAGTTTCAGTTTGCATTCAAGGAGTGAGCATTTGCTGACCTAAGAGTTAAGTTTCTCAGCTACAGCACCAATTCTTACTATGCATTTCGTTATATCCTCCACCAATTTCACTGGAAAGATACGCTGCAAGGCCCATTTGCAGCCATCCAACTTGGCCCCTTCAAGTGCAGATCAGGCCACCTTTAGTTAATAAAAGTTGTGGGAAAATCTCATTTACATCACCAATTAAAAGCATTCAGAAATTTTATAGCCCTGAGCACACAGGTTTGTGACCACCCAGGATGATGCAGTTTCTTTCTGTTTCTCTCTCTCTCATGAAATAAAAGCCAGATGCATGGAAGTTAGCATTGGTGAAAGTGACTTTAAGATAATACTGTGTCATCATCTTATTAAAAGGTCAATAAAAAAAGCCCATTAAAAAGATAAGTGAAAAAATCCAAAGGGCAATCAGCCATTCAATATTCACCCCTCAGCAAGATTCATAAAGGACTTTCGTGCTTTTAAGTTTCTTTTATAATCAGTTTCTTCTCCTCCTTGGAAGAAAGTCAATATGGTAACTTTCAGAATTGAGCTATAGGTCAAATGGCTTATCTTTGACTATTAAAGCCCCAGAGAGAGAATATTGCTTAAGAGCTGATGAAGATGAAATCTGTTTGAAGTGAACAGTATTGAATTTTATGGAATCCTTTCATACGCGCATGTATTTATATGGGAATATGGCAATACAGCTATTCTTTTCACATCACTGATTTTGCTGACGTTAGTACTGGTGAAACAGTTTTGTATGGCCAGAAAGACTTAAAAACCATGTGTGCTGATAAAACCACATCTGGTTTTGCCATCCTGCTGTACTGTCTGTGCTGTGGAGCACTACTTCTCGGTGAAGACGCAAACAGAAGTCTGTTGCATTTTTTTCTCGTTTACCGTGGAGGGTCAAGTTCCCCAAGCCATGCTCTGCAGCATGATAGCCACAGAAGAGAAGTACAGGCTGAAAGGTGTGGGAACACACACACAGACACACATCACGCCCCCCCACCCCCCCACCCCAATTTCTGGTGCTTCAGTGGGTTTTTGCCGGCGCTAGGACCAAGTGTGTAAAGCCTGAGGAGCAGTAACTCCGCACCATCATGCCCAAAGGCTAGGTGAGGAACTTCAAAGGGGGCTGCCAGTGAGTAGGAAGGTGCCAGGGGGAACACTGTCAGGAAGGGAGGCTGCGCCTGCAGCCAGCTACAGCCTTCAGCTTCAGACAAGCCTCCCGAAGGCAGCAGAGAAAGGCCAGCAAGCACCAGGCACTCACATCTGCTACAGCCCCAGCAGGGAAGTTTCATATCCCAGTCAGACCAATATTGAGTCCTACTAGTTACCAACCCAGCAAGAAACATTACTAAGCTCACTAACCTTCTATCCTCTTACCTTTACAGCAATCTTGACACAGAAGAGCTCTGCGGTAAGTTCCCTTTTTTTTGGCAAGGAGATCATCTGTGCCTGCAGCAGCCCCGTGCAGGTGAACGTACCACGTAATACGATTGCTTTTCTGTTTAATCTTTGTAGCTCAAACAGAAAATAATTTCCATTGAAAGAACTCCTGGGAGGATGCAGATGGCTTATAGTCTTTCAGACTGTCATTCAATACATGCAGAAATTACTTTGAAAATGTTTTTCCTAATTGATATTTCACATTCTCTGAGCTTCAAGATCTGTTCTTATGTAAAGATAGACAGAGAGATAGATAGATAAACTTTTATTTTATTTCCCTTTCATAAGAAATATTTTTTCTAGTTATTTCATCGCTTTCAGAGGTACGAGTGGTTTGGCAGTTTTGAAAGAGATTCGCATATTAATACGCCACTGGAGGAAAGTTCATTACTCTCCTCCAACTTGAGCCAGTGAGAACAGCAGTTTGACAAGTTCTATCATCCTCTATCACAAAAAACTCCTGCATGATCTAGAATTTGGCCCAGTCACACATTTCTGTGGCCCTTTCTGGGCTGTGAGTTATTTCCCCAAAACCCTGCTTGCTCTCCAGCTGATCTTACAGCACCCGATTTAGAAGTGCTGCTTGCAGCAGAAAACAATTCACAGAAAGTTTCTGCAAGTCCTCCCACTGAATGTCAAAAAAAGAGTTGTACTTGTCAAAACCAACCTATTTCTGAGGGAAAGACGTCACCAATGGTAGCCTGATAATTTTTCTAATGGTCAGCAATGTTGGAGATCTATAAAAGCTTAAAACCCTGTCAAATTGGATGCCAGCTCATTTACTGACCCACAAGATAACTCTGTGCATGGCCAAGAAGCCAGTGAGAGTCATCTCAGCCTGTGGCTTATAAATATATGACAAGAGACTCAGATGAAGTGAATTAGGCTGTGACGACTTCTGCTGATTGAGAATCTGGCCAAAATGATATAGAACTGGCCAAGGAAGGTAGGGGGTTCTGTTCCACAGGAGGTTTACTGCTGTTGATGTTGCACTGGAGGCTTACAGATTTGTTCAGCACTTGACCCCACCAGTCACTTCAGGCTGGCCAGAGGGCTGAGGAGGGTCACAGCCTGGCACTGTCTCTGTTTACTGTCTGTTTTCATGAAATATGGGCTGCTTCAGCTGCCTTTTGAATCTTTCATAGGTTGCCACTAGGGTGTTTCTCATCTGTGACTCTGGTACTGAGTTTACTCAACACATGTTTAAACCAGTGATTATACAGATCTTTCTGAGTTACCTCAGTACTCCTCAGAAATGAGGCTTCGCTTCCAGGATACTAATTCACAATATGTTTTCATTCTAAATAATTTCATTCAACCTCTCAGCAATACCAGGTTATGTCACAGTACTCCCGAAACCTTATGCTTTCATGGCTGCCCTGAGAAGCTCACATTGAACCCTTAAAAGCTTCAAAGTATTGCTAGTTATTATTTCAAAAAGCTCCTGTCTAATCTTGTTCTTCCTGTCTGCCATTTAGATGTTGTTTTTCTTTCTCTTCCATGGTGATCTGATGCCTAAATACTTTGCCTA
>VWZZ01001897.1:10599-20681 GCA_013399095.1 Psophia crepitans
CTTCCTTCCTTCCTTCCTTCCTTCCTTCCTTCTTCTCTTTCTTTCTCTTTTTCTCTCTTTCTTTCTTTCTTTGTCTTTCCTTCTTTCCTTCTTTCCTTCCTTCTTTCCTTCTTTCTCTCTCTCTTTCTCTCTTTTCTTTCTCTCTCTCTCTTTCTCTCCTTCTCTCTCTGTCTGTTTTCTCACACTTTTTCCTTCCTGTGCCTCTCTCTGTTCTATTTCACCACCTTGACCAAATGGGAACTCAGGTTTGCCTCCTCTTCTCGCTGTAATTCCTCTGACTGAATTATGGCCCCTCATTTTACATCAGCTCTTTCTGTTAAAAGGTCCTTTGCTATGAGCAGCTGTGCAAAGACATCCTGCAACTTACGTTATTTCTGAGATTTTCGTTAAAAATATTGTGCATGCATCATATTTGTTGAAAATATAGTCACAGTACCCAGGACTAGAAGCTTACCTGGCCAAATCATCGTCTCTTTGCTTCTCAGAGAAAAGAACTGGTCTCAGCTGATCCCGAATTACAACAGCCCCCACTTGACCTTATCTTCTCTAAGAGCTTTAACAGAATTATTCATTTTTGTATCAATATAATCAGATTTGTTACATACACGTGAAAACTTCATTTCCTGCTAGTAACTGTAAACTAGACCATTAAACTGAAAATCCAGTTTGGAAAGAAAATGTAGATATTTTGAAAAGAAGTCTGTTTCAGCTCTCAAACTGATACTCTAGATTTTTGTCAATTTGGCAACTTCTTTATTGAAAGAAAATGTTTTGAAACACTGATTTTATTTTTTAAGTACTCCAGGAATGATTTTGAGGTGAAATATTGCAAAATTAAAAGATAAAAATCATCCTTTTCATTTTATATATGCAGATAGTTAATAATATGTTAACTGAATTCAGATGTGATAAAGTTGATATTTGATGAAACAGTGATTTTTTAGTTCATTAATAGGTGATGTGGTTTTTCTTCTTTTAGAATATTTTTCCCAGCACTTAGGAGAGTATGAAAATGTTCTATCTGTCTTGGAAGACTTGAACATAACCATACTGAAGGCAATGGATAAAACAAAGAAAGTAAGTCAAAATTGTTAATTTTTCTTTACATTGTATATTTTATTTGAACATATATCCAGGTTTTTTTTTTATCTAGAGAAAATTGCTAATTCATATTCTGCCACATATATATGTTTGTAGCAAAAGTCTAGTAGGTAAAGACTGGTCAAAATGGTTGAGTATCAAAGCTGTAAAGCTGATCCAGCTGCCTCTCAATACATTATGGTCACACCTGCTGGAATGTTCAGACCTGCTCGTTCATACCACATCCCAGCTCAATGTCTGATCAAAGGCACATCAAGACACTGGGTCATATGCTCCTTGTTGCTGGCTGCGCAGTTAAATATTCTGTGCAAGGTGGAACAGATTCAAAAGGTGAGGGAAAGCCCAAAGCAGGGAAGGAAGTAAACCTGGATCCTCCAAACCCAGCCCCAGACCCACACCACAGGGCTGTTCCCTGGAAGGCAAGTCATCAGCAACAGAAAGTTCAGCCAAAAGTAGTCAGTGAGACCTCATGGGGGGAAAAACACCCTGATTTTTTCAGTCAACCAATAGAGGGATCAACAGGGGGAAAGCTTTGCTTCTCTAGTGAAGATGTTATCTTCGACATTCAGGTGCTTGCAAGAATGCGGTACTCATACGTTTACATAAACTGCCAAAACAAAAACCTGAAAGTGTAGCTTATTTATTTAGAGCTTGAGACAGTGAGCTGAATGTCTCTCTGCTCAGGCTGTGCATCTTCCACTCCTAATGAAGTGAACGTGTGCTGACTCACTGCCTCACTGGGCTGGACACTGAAAAGCAACAGATGACTTTATTCTAGCTATGCGTAATGTGTATAAACTACTGCTGAAGGGCAGGACGTGTCATCTGATAACTGCTGGAAGTAAATATAACATAGCATTTAAGGATTACTTTGGAAGTTAATTACAGAGGAGGAGTCCCAGTAGACTAATCAGAGATGTAAGAAGTAAGCACTGGCCTGACTAGAAAATGGGTAAGAAAATCTGAGATATTAATAAGTGTTTAAGTTTTCTGCTTGAAGAACCCATCTGAAAAAAAAACCAAACAGCAACACACACACATACACACACAAAAACCCCAAGTGCCCCCAAAACCAAAACCAAACCACAATTTCTTTGAATTTTATTTTCCTGATTGAGGATTCAAGTTTAATGGTTTTTCTCTCTTTCAGAAATATCCCAACTGACTATTTGTTAGAGGTGGCAGAACTAGAGCAAGGCTTACATTGGGAAAAAATCTTTTTAATTCCAATTAGTAGATACACTGTGTGAACACAATCAAACAAAAAATGTGTCCTCAAATATTCTAAAATAGAGCTTTTACCAAGGATATGCCCAGCAACTATGGCTTGGTATAGAAATTGAATTCTCAATTCAAACCTGTGATTATGCACCACAGGAACTGGGTTCTCAGGAAACAGATAAGTTATGTGACCTGACTACCTGATAAACACTTGGAGAGCAAATAATACAATTTCCTTCTTAAATAGCCCAAGCTTTATTGATATTTTAAATCTGGAATATATCCACCTAAAATCAGAGCTGGCGTTGCAGCAAAAGCTAGTTAGCATATTGAGGTAGCCTGGCTAAATGGTGTTCACTGCCAGTGACACACACTAGATGTGATGTAGCTCCTAGCTCAAGTTGACTCCCCAGCTCAAACAAGCAGGTAGTCAGAAATGGTCTGGCTGTGAATGGCCGTTGGCGTGTATGCAGAGCACGGCTTGGGTTTCTCCTCCTAGTACCAAATAAAACTTTGTCACTGCTCTGTCATTACCGCCGCCTAATCCCTTGAATAATTACTGAGTAGTGGGAGCATTTATTACTACCTTCCAAGACATCATCTAGTTGAAATATTTGTATACAAATAAAATCCCAGAGCTGAAGACCTACACTTTGAGAGCTACAAAGACATGGTGCATCTATGGTGGCTGAGTCAGTTTCCAATGACCAGGACCAAAATTCCAAGAACCAATTTCTCCTATTAAAAACAAAAAGTAAAAAATTTCTCATCTCAAACCCGAATGCCACCCTGCAGAGCCTGGGGCTAATTCCAGATCCAGTTCTCAGGGTAGCCATGAGCTTTCCATCCCCTCTCACTTTTTGCACAAGCTCAGCTCGTCTATCAGTCTCTGCCAAACTTTCCCACAGTGCATGCCACTTCAGGTAGGCAGCTCAGTCAGCCTTAAATATTTTGGGGGAAAAAGGAGTAACTTGCTATTTCATTCATTTTATTTATCCAGTTTAGAGTCAGATAAACAATGACCACTCAGTCCTTCCTATAGAAAATCCCTGCTTTCCTACCAATTCAGGTTGTCTGTACTCAGTAAGTACTTTGCATGAGAGGCAGCTGCTGAACTGGAGCCCTAGAGAAATTGTTCAGCTTCAGTTTCCAAGGAAACACCAGAGAAAGATCTATCAGTCAACAGTAAGCTGAACAGTGGATCAACATGTCTGAAAAATCTAAACCCCTAATCTATAAACCCTAGTTATTCCAGATATAAACAGAAATAGAAATTTTAAACCCCTAAAATATAGCATTTAATATATTTTACTTTTATGGCATACATTAATCTAAGTTTGATACCTTCAAAGTGTGTTGCATTATTTGACTCGCATCCGTCTGTCTAGTACACGTGTGCACCAAGCAGTCAAATAGATTTGACTTGATGTTGTCGTGGGTTTGGGTTTGGGTTTGGTTTTTTGTTTTTTTTTTCCATTCAGCATGTTTTTAAAATCACATGCATTAATGAACAATACCTTAGGCTTTGTTTACAAATACTCCCTACCTGCTCAGCCTTTAGTCAGAAAGGTCTCTCACCAAGAACAACTGGAGTTTGGCTTGTCTACAGTCTCCTGGATTTAAATCTTGATCAACCAAATTATTTCCATTTGTTGATATTTTTAACCCAACAGATTAGCAGATAACTGACTCCTGCAAAGTAATTGCAGCATAATTTCTGTGTACTTTATTGCCCTCTGGGGTTTGAAAGCACAGCTTTCCTGAACTGAGCTTTTCCCCAGTCTTCCAGTCCTGAAAATTAAAATATCAAGTCATCTAGGAGAAAAAATGTTCCAGCCTTTCAGGAGTTTCAAGAAACTTTGAAACCAGACTTCCTTTCATCATTCTGGGGACAGATCCCTCCAATCTAAACAAACTAAATAGCACCTTACACCTTTAATGGTCTCCTTCAAACACGTAGGGTTTTCCTAGGTCTTGATGCTGTACAATGAGTGTGGGGGGAGCAAAATCCCAATTTCAGATACAGGGCAGCTTATCCGACGGGAAGACAGGAAGCACTCGTTTGTGTAGCAGTGGTTCAGCTCTGGTTTTTGATGGGAAGATGCTAAACTAAAAATGTAGAGAAATAGATATAGAAAGGGACGTCTTTCAGCAGGGAAAAGACTGGGTTGCATTTGCAATCAACATATCTTAATACAAAAAAACATCTTACCAGAGGATGCTGGGAACAAGGCTACAGGCCTTTTGTTTTGGTGCTGGTCTCCTGTGCTTTAGTTATCCTTACAAAAGCAAGGGAAACACATATGCGAGGGTTTTTAGAGGGATTTGTGGCATTTGATATTGGATCATTTCCCTCCTTAGGACAGAGAGTCGGCGTGAGTATACAGGAGTGCTTAGGACAGATCAATCCCTGGTGACAGTTGTTTCTCTTGTACCTGCCAGGTTTGTATTTCCCTGATCAAAGTACAAGCTGGGATAGTTCTTTTTATCTTGTTTCTTCTTCATCTTATATACAGGAAGCATTAAAAGTTAAAGGCTCAGCAAGCCTTTGCAAAGGCATTGAAAGGTTTTTTCCTTTAATTCTTTTTTTTTCCTGCCATCTTTTATAGCAAAACGCTGAAGCCTTTTGTATCAAAATATTTAATCTTAACTTTTTTATTACCCAAATAAACATAACATTTTCAGCAAGCTGCATTTTTATTACACTCTGTATGTACATTGCAGTCACATATCAATACGATGAAGAGAAAGTTGTTAACCCATAGCACAGAATATAAAATCTGCCACTGAGTAATGATGTAGGTAGATAAAAGTAGACCAGCTTTTCTCACGTGCTTGACATCTTGGTTCTATTGACCTGTGAATACTGAAAATCAAAAACTTACAGACCAAAGAATGTGTCTTCCTTAAGTTATCAGGCTGTAAAATTGCTGCTATTTGTCAGCTAATCAGTAAGAACAAATATTGCTCTATCGTTTTTATTTATGATACTGCTGTAGTTTATTGCAAATGCAACCTGCTGATCGTGGTGAACTATTCAGTACTCAGTAACCTAGCAAAAGCTCATTTATTCACCAAAAATGTCATTTTCATATGACAAATAGCACACAGGACCTCTGGGAGACCCAGGGGCAAAAGGAGACATCCTTCTTGGGCAGCAGCTGGAAACCAGGTGGGTCTCTGTATGGCACCACACTCCAGTTAAGGTACTTGAATAGCTCTGAGGTTTCCAAGGGATTTTTCCCAAGGATCTGTCTCACAGAGGAAAAGCTGATGATGTCTTACCCTGACCCAACAGCACTTTTTATCAAAGTCATAACATCCATCTGAAGTTCACTTTTTTCACCAGCTGGAGTGCACTCTCCTCTCCTCCTGCCCCTGCCCTCCCTTTTGCCAACAGCACAGGGTAATTTTCCATCCAGGACGTATCCCCATGTGTCCCCACTGGCACCATCCCTGGCACCAGCACAGTGAAGGTTGGCAGCAGAGGCCTAGGGGGAAGCAGGGACTATTTCAGATTATTTTAAACCCCTTTCTCCCCAGGGCAGTTTGTACTGCAGTGTTGGTGAAAGTCTGAGCACAGCTGCCTGGTGGCCAAGTGACTGTGCCAGGGGGATTTCAGGATGGCACATGCTTCTCCCTCCATGATTTCAGTGGCTGTTGGCTTGAGCCTCACCTAACATATTAGTTTATCATGGAGCTGATGGTAGTCTAGATGTACAACATACCAGCTCGTGACTTACTTCAGTAACAACTAAAGTTCAGACTTTTTGCATTGGCACATCAGCGGGTGGGAGTTGGGAATCACTGAGAGCAACTGAGCCCAGGAGAGATGCTTCCTCGGGAGTGTGGCGCTAAGCGCCTGTGTAGTTGTTCTTTTTTTCTTGCAAGTGGAGGGCACCCTGTGAGCTGTCTCAAAAGTGACTTAAGACCGCCATACCCATTGTAAAAATGATCAGACCTCCAGCAGCAAAAAGCTTCATACCTAACCTTTTCTTAGCTTATACTGATCATATTTATTAGATCATATATCTTAATTCCAAGAGGAAATAATGCAAAAGATTCTATTTATGTTTTTATAAAGTAAACTGAAATTGGCTTTTATAGTTAACAGTGCTTATAAGACGAAACTTTGATCCAGTGAGTAAGAGTGGAGCTTGACCCTGTATAACTTTGTATCTAAAGCATAAATCCAGTAACTCCAACACGACAGTAACCTCCTGGACAGACTTGGGTAGGACTTTTGTACAGCCAATAGAAAGCATTTATGGACAGCAAAATGAGAAATTCAGATCTGAAATAAAGGGAACATCAAAATAACCAAGGACTGTCGGCACAGTAAGAAATTATTTAAACAGCTATTGAAGATCCCTGCCTTAATCTGTTCCTCTGTGTCATCTTTTCATCATCCTTATTTTGCTTCATTTCCTTCTTTTCTTCCTCAAAATGAGCAGACTCAACAGGCATGGTCCAGGCCTCAGCACCTTGCAGTGATCTGTGTTTCTCTGGAATTGCCAGGGTGACAGCATACTTTTTCCAAATATTTCACCAGTTTTTCAGGATTCTGCACTTCTTCAGGGGTGAAGTTCCAAAACACTGGAGGTGCCCACTGTTCTAGGTACTTGCCCATACTATCCCACACACCCTGCCACGCATAACTCTCCAGCCTTGGGGCAAATCTCTGGGTAGCATTCTTAAATAGTTGTTTAACCCTAAACAAGACCTGAAGCACACCCAGGAGACGTAGCAATGGGAGCATGCTGACGTGAACATCCCAAGGGTATTCAGCATTCTTGAGAGCTGTTCTAACGAGCCTGAAGGAGAAGGGAAAGTGAAGGAGAGGGGGGGAAGCACTTTTCTCCCCCATAGATGGGCTTTCTGAGGGGAGAAAGTAAAGAATGTAATTATTAATAGTTGCTGTGAGATGGCTCCTAAGGTACAGAGATAACAGCAACACTGCGTACAGATACTGGATTAGTCTCACAAGCATATCATACCATAACCCAGAGTTGCACAGTACAACAAAACAGTAACCTTGACCCGTCTTGCAGAGATGATAAACGGCATCGCAGGAAATACAGCAAGTGAGGCAGTGCGTATCACAGCCCTGAGAACAAACAATACAACATTGTGACTACCGACTATTAAACTAATATAATGGATGCTTATAAGCAATTTGTTTTAATACGCCCTGGCCAGACCTGTCGTTACCTCAAACTCTTCAAGCCCCATGTTGGGCACCAAAAAGAGTGGTGGTGTTTAACGCAGCAAGCGGCTAAAGCAACCGCAGGGCCCAGTGGGACTGGGGAGAGAACAGAAAAAGAAGGAATTGTGGGCTGATAAAAAAAAGTGTAATAGGACAGAAAAGGAAGATAATATTATAATAATAGTAATAATAATAATAATAATGAATACAGAATATGCAAAGCAAGTGATGCACAGCACAATTGCTCACCAACCAATGACTGATGCCTGTTCCTGAGACACAGCCCTCCCTGGCCAGCTCCTTGCAACTTATATACTGAGTATGACGTTGTATGGTATGGAACATTCCTGTGGCCGGTTTGGGTCAGCTGTTTGGCTGTGCCCCCTCCCAGCTTCCTGTGCACCTCCTGCAGAAGGCTCACACCTCTTCGCTGGCAGGGCCTGGGAAGCTGAAAAGTCCTTGAATTAATCGTAAACACTGCTTAGCGACAACTAAAACATCGTTGTGTTATCAACATTATTTTCATACTTAATCCAAAACACAGCACTATACCAGCTACTTGGAAGAAAATTAAGCCTATGCCAGCCAAAACCAGGACTGTACAAGATCTTTCTTATATATATGATAGCCAGAAAGTGTTTTGGCTAGAATAGTTAATGTGCACTTTTTCAAAATTGAATCGAGAGAGAGATGACCTCCCACTGCACACTGCTGTAAATACAGAGGTACGGTGGTTTTGGAGACAAAAGCACTGCAGACTTCCATGGAAAGGAATGGCAGGCAAACATGGGAAATGAAGGATGAGACACTGCAAAATTGCTCCTTTTCAGCTTCTGTAAAGTCTTTCTTCCCTCCTTTGCAACTAGTTTATGAAGGGCACCAAATGATCTGTCTGATAGCTGGAGCATGGATTTAGTGAACTACCAAACACTGTTTAACCAACAGTAACAATGACTGGTTTATATGCAAAACATAAACATAATACGTTTAGGGTGGAAATGAAAGATAATTCTTATTCAATAGGCCAATTGAGTTCTGGAATAGACTTGCAAGCATTTGGGAGCAAAAAAAAGTCTAACTGCTTTTTACATGTTGCTTGCAAAAGCATAGAAAAGGGAGTGTGTGACGTGCAATCACAGCAAGATGCTGGATTCAGTGAATGACACAGCATGTCTAAGTCTTTACTCCTATGAAATCATTCATTTTTCTGCTTTGCTCACAAAAACCCAAAGCAAAGTCAAAGCAGCCTTGTTATTACTAGAAAAATTCTTGATTAATCTAAAAATAGAAACCAGTTAAAGTAAAAGAGAAGTCGTAGGAGCTGAAAGAGTAATACAGGGACATGTAATTTAGTTACTGATGGTGTGTTTATGGTAATTATGTAAATCACTGCACTCTGGAGGGCTGATACCTGTTATAAACCAGAATACCTAGATTTTTTAAATTGCATATTTGAGTAATAGTAACAGTAGTGAATATGCGAATTATCATATTGCAAAAGAAAATAACCAAAGAAAAAAGCTAGACAAGCATATGTCAACAGTGGAGTGCGACAAGTAATGTTTGTTATAAATTTGTTTGTTTGTTTTCTCAAAATCTGTGTTAAGTTGGCTGGCCCCACTTTTTGCACATGATTAGAATTTATTAACAGTTTCCACTGAATCTAGTTTTGTTTGCACTTTCTACAAATGCACCTTTTGCAGAATTAATGTAATGAATAGATGGTGCCAAAGAATAACTTAAAGCAGGTATTACTCAGTTTATCCCAATTATTAATTTTCATGCAATGGCTTTGAGTCCAGTTTATTTGTTCCTTGCATTCATCACTCAGGTTTTTTCAGGTCAGCATCAGTCTAAAATACCATAGCCATCAACTGTCTTGATGTTTTAAAGTGGACAAAACATCGAGAAATTTCCACTGGAAATTAAAACCCAGAACAAAAAGGAGTTATTCGTTTTACTTTTCCTTATAAAGAAATAGAAATCTGTTCAGGATGAAGATTACATTAAACACTGAAGGCAAACAAATGAAGTTCAAGACATAAAGAGCAGTTTGCAAAATGAAATAATATTGATGTACATTTTAAGTTGTAAAGCAGGGTGCCAGTATCAGATTTACCATGACTCTGAGCAGAAAGCTATATGGAGGTATCTGCAACATTTATTTTCTGGATAACCAGTATTTTAAGACACTTTGATTATCCTCCTCTTGTGAAATTGCTTTGGTATTCGAAAACTTACAAGAAATGGTCGGTTCTGTCATGTTTCACCAAGAGTACTGTCAAAACCACAAAAATTAAAACACACTCTGGATTTCAGCTGCAGAGTTTTGTTTAGCTGCCCCTGCTACACAGATTCACACACGTTCTAACATGCCACTGAGAATCAAAATTTTTTTAAATTAAATTAGCTGTGTCAGGTGCACCAAAGTATTAAATCAGTTACAATGGAGAGAATTTAGAATAAGAGGAAAAAAAAAAACAAAACAGCTTTCCTATTGCATAGTAAGATTTAGTAATCATAAAGGTTACTATAAATCATAGAATCATTAAGG
>VWZZ01001899.1:205-21862 GCA_013399095.1 Psophia crepitans
CAAACCATTCTGTGATTCTATGAAACAGACAAAAAATCGAAACACCTTCCACCACTCCCTCCCTTCTTCCCAGACTCACCTTCACTCCTTTATCCTCAACTCCTTGACTTCTTCCTCAACAGTGGCACAGGGAATGGGGGCCTGCAGTCAGCCCATGACAGCTCCTCTCTGCTGCTCCTCCCTCCTCAGGCTGCTCCCCAGCCCCAGCCTGGGGCCTTCCCACGGGCTGCAGGGAAACACCTGTCCCACCGGGGCCTCTCCCGGGGCCGCAGGGGCATCTCTCTCTGCGGGGGCAGTGCCTGGAGCACCTCCTGCCCTCCTCCCGCTCTGCCCTCGGGGCTCGCAGGGCTGTTTCTCACCCCGTTTCCCTCAGCCCTGGCTGCCGGGCAGCGCTTTGCCCTTCCTTACCCANGCGCTTTGCCCTCCCTTACCCAGGCTTTCCCCGAGGCGCCCGCCCGTGGCTGAGGGGCTCAGCTGGGCCCTGCAGTGGGGCCCTTGGAGCTGGCCGGAACTGGCTGTGTCCAGTGCAGGGCACCTCACACAGGGGCCAGCCCTGCAGCTTCTCCCACTAGCACCTCACCGTGTAAAACCAATACATGACCAAAATGAAAAACAGAATAAAGAGGGGAACAAGGCTAGGTAGGAACAAAGGTGGCTTTCCCCACAAAAAAATTATTGCAGAAACGTTTAAGTGAGGAATGACAGTGCCACCTAGAAGGTGTCGGTTTCATCAACAGTGATGTAAAAGCCACAGACCATCAGCTGCTAGTATGTCAAAACCATGAAAGGGTAAGAAATAAAGAATAAAAATAAAAAAAAAAAGGACAAGTTTTGTATGGACTTTATCAGTTCACAAGAATCTCAGGGAAGATTAGATCAGCTTGACAAAATTATTTTGAATCATTAATTGAAATAACAGTCTCTACATAGTTAACTGATGTTTTACAATATGGAACTGACAGACTGTATAAAGTTTCCTTACAAAAAGTTATTACTTTGACATACTAGATTCAATGTTGCTATTTTGACATAAAAGACCAAGTTTCTTCTTGGTGCAATTCCACATTGACTTAAATGACGTTAAACCAAGTAAACACTTTATCCAATGTGATAAAGTCATAACATAGATAACACTTTATCTATGACTTGTAGAACTTGAATAATGTGCGCTCAACCTCTCAAAAAGAAACGAAGTAATGTTTGTTGACTAAAGGTAGGGTTACTATCAGCATGGAGGTGGCAAGGGGGGCTCTCTGTGTCCATAAAATTAAAACAAAACAAAAAAAAAGTACACATTGTGTACATTTTTATTTCGAGAAGCCACAGTCTTGAGTTAGCTTTTCATAAAAATGCAGTAGAAAATGAGATGGTTAACATGATATAGGACCATATAATATTGCACAATACTGACCTCATGTTTGATGACATCGGTTAAGGTATAGAGGGCACATTTCCTCTCTTTCTTGGTAAGGTTGCTCCCTGAGCAACAGTGGGAGACAAATAGGAGAATAAAGAAATAGGCACTGTCTTATATGTTCAGAGTTGGTTTTCCATCAGCTTCAATGTCACTGTATCAAAATGTTATTTAGCAACACTAAGGGTGACAAGAATTAGGACCTCAGTAATCAGAGCGCAGAAAAGCATAAAGATCAAAATAGATAAAAAGTACTGTAAAATCAGAGGTTAGTGACCTGATGCAATGAAAATGCTGTAAGAGGGAAGAACCCGATTTTAAGTAATCAGCAAGCAGAAAACCATAAAGACCAAAGTAAAAAGAAAGTACTATAAAATCTGAGGTTAGTGACCTATGGAGAAACTGTAACAGGGAAGACTTTTTTAATTAAAAGGGATCTATTAAAAACAGAAACCTTTACTTGAAAAAGTGCAAACATCTATCTATAATCTCAGTCTTCCACAGATTTACTGAGAGGTCCTTTGGAAGAAGCTAGAGACATCTCAGTCTTAAATTGAATTAAAAATTGTGAAGCTAAAATCTTTCCTCAAATATTAAATGCATTCATTCAGTCTTGGTCTTCCCCCTTTCTAAGAGCCCTGGAAGAATTAAAAAGTTAATGTCTTTCGCACTAGATACATGCAATATGTGATTTTAAATCCAGTTGAACCAAAATCCCTCTCCTTTTTATTTTCTGCATAGGTCTATTCCAGTATAAAATTTTAAAAAAAATCAACATAAGTCCGTAAAAGAACAGAAAAGTCTGAGCTTGCATATTCAGGTTGTTATTGCTACCACATTTTCACTAGCTATAGAGGAAAATTACTTTATCTAAATACATTATTTGTGAAACTAGGAACTTAAAAGGTAGAAAATTAGATGCACATTATTCTAGATGCTGATTATGCTACTTGCACACCTTTTTACAAAAGCATGAAAATGGCTAACAAGCCACGTGCAAAATCTTTATACTATAACATCTACACTTTCCATTGTCATTGTTTTTTATCATAAAAGAAAAACACTTTTTTTTTATCAGAATACATTTTGGAACTGTTTACTTATGTTTAAGCTGAAACATCTGATACGCTTTCCTTTATTTAAACTTCTAACACTGAATAAAAGCATTTTAATTGTAAAACTCCACTTTTGTTTCTCCCTTAACACTTGTTCTAAAGTATACATATTTTCCCCTTACTGTCATTAAATCTGAGTGTAAAATTGTCTTGATATGATCTGGGAAGTTTAGATTCACTCTCCTATATTAGAACTAATGACATGACACCATATTACTTTGAAAAATAATTTTGAATGACAAGTTTGTTATGCTTCATTTCTGTTTTCAAGAGTAAAATAACAAATTATTAGAGTTACTACTTTGAAAATCCAGTATAACACCTGGGATTTCTTTCCTAATCTAATTTGCAGTACAATCATTTCAGGACATTTTAAAAGCTGTTTCTTTCCTCTTCCCTTTCCTGTATTCACACACGTTTCCAATTGTTCCATACTTCCTTATCTCCCTCATCAACACAAATCTGAAAGTGTTTTTGAATTACAGGTAAAAATCTAAGAAAGAAGTGTCAGTCCCTTTGCCTCCCAAGTTTTGGAAGAAAATTGTAATTGAAAAAACCACACAGAACTGAATACCTGAAAAGCCATTCCTATTTACCCTTCAGAAGACATCTGAAGTGGATTAAGAGGTTCAGTATTTCAGATATCCAAAGGGTCCACCACAGAGAAATCAAGTGTCAGTCTTGCTCATTATATTCCTCTGCTATTCGCTGTAATAGCATGACTCACTCAGCCTCAAACCAACAATGATCTTCCCTGTACTACTTCTCTCTCCAAAGTAAAAAGGACAGTGAATATGCAGCTATGACCTGCTTCTAATGCAAACTCACTTTTAAAAAATACCAGGAGCAGACCTGGAGACAAAGAGATGTGAAGGTTCAAAATTAATAATGTTACAGACTGAAACATGTACTCTGTTTCTTTTCTTTCTTAAAATCTTTATTTTCCATACCCTGTCACATGAATTATCTAACCTAGAAGCACGCAGAAAATGCAAGAGAAATGCAAACTACATCAGACATGACAGCTGAGAAATGTTAAAGCTTGCAGCCCTATACAAAAGTTTTTCCATATTTCATCAGGAGAATCTTCAGTCCTCTGAGCTGGTGCAATTGGTGCCCGACCCCTCAGCAGGCCATGGTTCATTCACTAGCCCTGTCCCTTTCAGTGCTCAGTTTTCATTAGAATATTTTTCATCAGAGAGGTGCAAAAGACAGGAAGTCTCATACAGCTGAAAGCTCAGTTCTGTGGATTCAAGCTGCTTGTTTGAGACAAGGATATTTCTTCCCGCTTAATCAAATTTCCAGTTTCTCCATTGCGCGCACACACACGTACTTGCACCCACAGATGAGCAGTCTGTCAGAACTAACATTATTAGATACTGCTGACGATTGGGAAGTTTTCAAGAAACCCTCTCCAAATAATTGTAGAAAAAGAAGTCACTGTGGTTTTAAACTCTTTAAAGACACCTTTTTAATACAAAACTGGTTTTGGAGTTATTTGTGCAAGAAAACACACCCTGAAACGTCAAAGACCTACCACAAGTGCAACTGCAGGGAATCAGTTCCATACTCCCAGACCACAGAAAATACTTTTCATTTCTACCACAACCTCATTTTTCCAGGACTTGTGTTTTCCCATGTTCCTGTAAAAACCTTCTGAGTATGGCTAACATGGATTAATTTTATACAGATTTCCAGCCTCCAAATGACTTTTTTTTTTTTTGAGAAAAGAAATAATATCTCAGGAATGGGGATATGCTTGATATTAAAATATAATGATGATTTGTTGTCCTAACACTTGCTGTAAAACAGATGATGGCAGTAAATTAATCCATCCTCTTGACAGTCATTTCACAAGAAGAGTGGGAAACCTTACCACTTTCATTGCAGGCCTACTCTATTCTTGTCCTTGGTGTGCATTTCCATGACAATGACTGTAATCATTATAACAGTATTGTACATAATGACTCTGCTTTCTCTGATTTCACTCCCAAATTGGGTGTGAAAAATGTGAAAGGACAGATCTCAAATGGCAAAACTCTCACCAGTGAAGCGGAGTAGCCTACAGAATTAACAACTGACAGAATTGATAGCGTGCTGCCACCGAACAGAAGCCTGGAATTAAAGAGCACTGTTCACACAGCCTTCCTTCATAAACTGAGGAGCTTTGCATGAAAACCTCTTGTCAAATTAAAGGCACATAGAATGAGACACTGATGAGGTATGTACAATTAAACTCAACATCAGTAAAACATGTATTTTTCAGAATGAAAAGGAACTTACGCATAATGACTACTACTGAAATTTTGTTAATTATTAATATTATGTCAATCTCAGCCAAGCTTTCTTTTTTTTCTGAATTAATAATATATGCCTGAGCTAAAATGATAGATCTTTGCAGTAAATCAGGTCATCAGAACCATCACAACCAATGGAAAATAGAGTACAGATGCCTCTAAGTCCCACAAAGCTTCTGCACAGATAAGCTTACTAATGTTGTGAAGTACTCAGAGTAGAAAATTATGATCACAGGGAATTCTTTGAGGAAACGTGGAGAAAAATCAGTAAGTACAGAGGAAGAAATGTCCTCAAACAAGGCATGTAGTCGCAGTCTGACCCTGAAGGATTAAACCAAATCCTATTCATTGACCTCCATAAATGTAGCATTAATAGAGTGCTCAGAAGATGAAAGAAAATATATAATGCTACTGTAGGAACATAAAATTGAAAGGGATCATCCTTTAGCTTACTGAATCTAGGCACTTCTATTCTTGCATGCAATCATGTCTATTAATGCTTTCACATGGACAAGCTCACTTTGAAACTCCTTCAGATTCTTGTTTCCACTCTTCCTATTAGTGGACTCTTTCAGAATTTCACTTATTTTCTTATTTCCATTCTAAATTAACTCATGGCCAGCAAAATATTCCCCCCCCCCAAAAAACAAAAACAACAAAAAAAAAAGCTGAATCTGCTTAAATAGCTCTTCTTTTTTCCCTTGTGGTTTCTTCCATAGTGTATTTATAGAATGACATGTGCTCTCCACTACGTATGTCATGGTTTAGCCCCAGCTGGCAGCTCAGCACCACACAGCCGCTTGCTCACTCTTTCTGCCCCAGTGGGATGGGAAGGAGAGTCAGAAGAAAAAGGTACAACTTTTGGATTGGGATAAATTTATGATAACTTATGCTATGGGTTAGTTTAAAAGGACAGCAAAGGGACAGGAAAATCACAACAATACTTACGAAGAACATAAAAAACAGGTGATACACAATGCAACTTGCTCACCACCTCAAAGCCAATGCCTTGTCCATCCTCAAGTAGCGATCCCTTGTCCCTGGCCATCTCCTCCCTTATATTCTAAGCATGACATCATACGGTATGAATTATACCTTTGGCCAGTTTGGGTCAGCTATCCTGGCTGTGTCCCCTCACAGCTTCTGATAAAAATTCACTCTGTCTCAGAGTTAAAATTAACTCTGCCTCTGTCCTGAAATCCAGCACTTTATTCACCTCTTATTCTATACCATCTACATCATGCCCAGATCCTACACTTCCCAATCAATCACTACCTGTCTTTGAGATATTTGTACACAGGTATCATTCCCTCAGTCTACAAGCCATCCCTCTAAAATGTCCATTGAGTTATTTTAGTCCATGACCTTGGGTTCCATCTATCATAACAGTCTTTCAGGACAGGAGCAACGCTGTGTGCTGTTGGATTTTTGCATGCTGCATCCAGAGCTCATGGCTGGTGTATCTGGCATGGTCCATGCTCGCAGTCTATGTGTTGAAGATGTCAATTTCAAGGAATTTGCTGGGAGCCGGTTACTGAAATCAGTTCCTATCATTGCTGTACGTTGATAATTTCACCAAATTTCGTCCTTCATTAATTTGAGTGATTCTTACTGTAATACCATTGATATGATGTATGGCAACTGTAGTAGTAATGACATGCAATGGCAGAGTTATTTAGCAATTAACATCACACAAATTAATTTATTGGCTAGTCTCACCCAAAATCAAATCTCCTTGAGGTAAACACCAGACTTCCTCTTCCTTCTGCACCACTCACCAAGTGCCCCCAGGTCTTTGCAGTATGTGGAAGTTTTGATTGTGCAGGGCCAGCTCAATTGGTAGATCCCCTAGTGCTAACTAAGCAGGTGTCCATTGCTAGATGTGTATCCCAGTGTTTGAAGGTCCCGCCACCCATTGCTCTCAGTGTAGTTGTTAACAGTCCATTGTATCGTTCAGTTTTCCTAGAGGCTGGTACATGGTAGAGGATGTACCCACTCTTTGGCTGAGGTGTCTATGAGATTGTTTTGGAAATGAGTCCTGTTGACTGACTCAGTTCTTTCTGGGGTCCCATGTGGCCCCAGAACTTGCTTTTCAAGGTCCAGAATAGTGTTCCCGGTGGTGGCATGGGGCATGGGATCAATTTCCAGTCATCCATTGGTTACTTCCACCACTGTAAGTACATAGTGCTTGCCCTGGTGTGTTTGTGGGAGTATCATATAATCAGTCTGCCAGGCCTCTCCGTATTTATGTTTCTGCCATCGTCCTCCCTACCAGAGAGTCTTTATCCACTTGACTTGATTGATTGCAGTGCATGTTTCACATTCATGGATAATCCCTGCGATAGCATCCATGGTCTAGTAGGCACGGTGGTGTTAGGTTGATGGTTGGGCTTGATGATCTCAAAGGTCCTTTCCAACCTTAGTGATTCTATGATTCTATGGTCAAGTCTACCCCTCAATCACAAGCACATCTGTATGTTATGCCTCTTCCTTGTTGGCCTGAGGTGTCATGGGCCCATTGAGCTATAAACAATTCACCCTTACATTGTCAGTCTGGATCCACCTAAGCCACTTCTATCTTAGCAGCCAGACCCACCTGCTGGTTGTTTTGCTGTCTCATAATGTCCCAACTCTTGAGTACATGGTTATCTACATGATGTACATTTACAACCAGCTTCTCTAGCCAGGCAGCAATATCTTGCCACAATGGGACAGCCCAGATGGGTTTGCCTCTGCACTGTCAGTTGCACTCCTTCCATTACTGTAATCAATACCTGTCGATCTGGAAATACAGAAGGGTTCTGCTCCCTTATAGATTGATGGCATTAGGGTAGACTGTGCACCGGTGTCCACTAGGGCCTTATACTCTTGTGGATCTGATGGCATGGCACATCAGATCCACATAGTCCAATAAACCCAGTTGTCCCTCTCCTTCATCTGGCTGGAAGCAGCGCTCCTCTAATCCTGCTTATTGTAATCACTAGTCACTTCTTGCCAAAATGACTGAGAAGTGTCTTCAAGAGCCCTTTCAGTTGATCTGGGAGACTGCCCACCGGAAACTGGAGTGGCATTTTTCCTGGAAGAATCCCTTTTTGTGATTTATTTTGGTTTTTTGACTGTAAGGTTGAGGTAGGTTTTCCATCCCACTTCCTCATGTCCTCTCCGTCATCATATAGGTAAAACCACAGGGTACACACAGGTATGTCATGTGTACTGTCTATATCCTCTCTTGAGCAAAGGAATGCTTCCGCCTAATAGCTGAGATACTGGTCTGAACAGGTGGGGAATAGGACACATTCTCTTGGAGTTGCTAGACCTCCCAGGACAGTTTCTCCTCAGCCAAGATGAGAGAGAAGAGATATTTCCTTTGTATTGTCAGGATTGGCCAGCCGCTTCATCTGCTGTTGGTACCTCTTTGCTTTTCCAGTCCATTACTGTCAATGATTTGGCATACGAAGATGATGCGCTCTGTACAAACTTCCACCACATGGGTCATGTGCACTGAACTTTGTCAGGATCTGTGGATAACTGCGTGTTGTTTGGGTCGTAATAAACCATCGCCTGCATGGCTAATTCCTTCAGGCACTGGATACTTCTCTCCATGGTGGTCCACTTGTCTAGGTGACAGAAAACATCATCTTTGAAGAGATACCTTTCCCTCACACTTGACAGAAGTCACCTGCAGAGGCTGAAGGCTTGTGTCCCTTTTCTAATCACTTTGTCAATGCCTCCTTCCCTAGACAGGGATCCCAGCTGTTTGACGTCCCTACCCTCTAATTCCAGGCTACTGGTCCCATTATCCCAGCATTGGAGCAGCCAGGTAATGATGGGCTTGCCTGGATGATGGCTGAAATCTTTTTGCATATCTCACAGCCACTCATGGACAGGGACTGAGTGATGACCTCTGGTTCTGCCTCTTCCTCCTGTTCTCATGATGGTCCCGGTTCATCATCATCCCTTACTAAGCAAACTGATTTCACAGAATCACAGAATATTAGAGGTTGGAAGGGACCTCGAAAGAACATCTAGTCCAACCCCTCTGCCAAGGCAGGACCACCTAGAGTACATCACACAGGAACGTGTCCAGTCGGGTTTGGAATGTCTCCAGAGAAGGAAACTCCACAACCTCTCTGGGCAGCCTGTGCCAGTGCTCTGTCACTCTCACAGTGAAAACGTTTTTCTTTATATTAACCCAGAACCTCCTATGCTCCAGTTTGCACCCGTTGCCCCTTGTCCTATCACTCAATGACATCGAGAAGAGCCTGGCTGCATCTTCCCGACACTCACCCTTTACGTATTTATAAACACTGATGAGGCCACCCCTCAGCCTCCTCTTCTCCAAGCTAAAGAGACACAGCTCCCTCAGCCTTTCCTCATAAGGGAGATGTTCCACTCCTTTAATCATCTTTGTGGCTCTGCGCTGGACACTCTCTAGCAGTTCCCTATCCTTCTTGAACTGAGGTGCCTAGAACGGGACACAATACTCCAGATGTGGCCTCACCAATGCAGAAGAGAGGGGGAGAAGCACCTCCTTCGACCTACTGACCACACCCCTTCTAATACACCCCAGGATGCCATTGGCCTTCCTGGCCACCAGGGCACATTGCTGGCTCATGGTCATTCCTCCGTCCACCAGGACCCCCAGGTCCCTTTCCCCTACACTGCTCTCCAGCGGGTCAGTCCCCAACCTATACCGGCACATGGGATTCTTCTTTCCCAGGTGCAAGACTCTACACTTGCCCTTGTTGAATTTCATTACATTCTTCCCCACCCAGCTCTCCAGCCTGTCTAGGTCATTTCTTGGTGTATTTTTTCTTGTGTACAGGGGCAATCGATAACATCGTGGGTTGTTTTTTTGATTCAGCAGCACTGCCTGTCAGTGGGGTTTGAGTAACCACAGTACCTATCTGTTCCCTTGATGGTGCTGCCTACTATTGAGCAGTGTTTGGTAGATACTGGCCAGGGCCCAGCACAGTGCAGTAAATTGTGCCTCTTTGGAATAGCCACAGCATTTTCTTTTCAAATACTCTATCACTTCATCTGAGTCCTGTAGTTGTTTGGAAGTGAAGCTCCAAATCCACGGAGTTGAGAATTTCTCTAGATACTTGCCCATACTCTCCTACATGCCATGCCACTCATGGCTATTTAGCCTCAAGGCAGATCTCTGGGTGATATTCTTAAAACAATTTTTTGTAACCCGAAACATGACTTGAAACACCTTCAGGAGACACAGCAATAGGAGCATGCTGGCTTGAACATTCCAAGGATATTTAAAATTCTCAAAAGCTGCTGTGACCAGCCTGAAGGAAAAAGGGGAGGTGAAAGAACAGGAGAAACTATCGCCCCCTCTCTTCCCCATAGATTGGGTGTGATTATTGATAAATTCTTGAGAGATTTTGTCTGAGGTACGGGCATGACAGCAATGCCACATACAAATACCAGCTTAACCTCATGACCAGTGATGTTATCATAGCATAAGCTGATATTACACAGTACAGCAAAATGAGAACCCTGAGCCCTCTCCCAGAGGTGATAAACAGCACTGCAGGGAATACATACAACAAGTAAAGGTTTACATACCACAGGTACGTGAACAAACAAAACATCATTGTGATCAACGACTATTTAACTAATAAAATACATGCACATAACAAATTTGGTTAAATACGCTCTGGTCAGATCTGATATTATTTCAACCCTTCCAGCACCATATTTGGCATCAAAAAGGACTGTCATGTTTTAGCTCCAGCCAGCAGCTCAGCACCACACAGCTGCTCACTCATTCCTTCCTCCCCTACAGTGATATGGGAAGAAGAATCAGAAGAAAAGGTAGAACTCATGGGCTGGAATAATGACAGTTTAATAGGACAGAAAAGAGAGAGGAAAATAATATCAATACTAATAAAAGAATATACAAAGTACATTGTACACAACACAATTTGCTCACTGCCCTGAACCTGATGCTCAGCACATCCCCAAGCCGTAATCCCTCCTCCCCAGCCAGCTCTACCCCTTATATACTGAGCATGACATCATACAGTATGGAAAATCCCTTTGGCCAGTTTGGATCAGCGACCCTGGCTGTCCCCTCCCAGCTTCTTGTGAAAATTAACTATACCAGCCAAAAAAACCAGGATGCACACTATTATTTGTGGGAGTAATTAAACAAACATATTTTATTCTTCACCATCACTCCAACCATAATATTTTATTTTCTCTGTATATCTTCATATGTAAATTCATTTTTCTTGCCCCAAAGTAATCAGAGTAGTAATTTTCACAATGTTTTCAATTACACTTTATCTCTGTTTTGATTATATCAGCTTTTGCAGCTCGGCATCATATTTACCTTCTTTGACAGTAGAGGCAATAATTGATCTGGTGACCAGATCTTTCTCTTCCTCTGTCACTTACACCTGACCAATCAGGAACATATAACCAAAATTCATTATATTGTTCTGTAAGAGCTTTATCACATTGTGGTCCTGAGGTTTACACTGTATCTCCATATCCAAATATTATTCATGCTATCTAGCTCTTTCCAGACAATGTTTTGATTCTTCCACATAGCTTTGCATCAGCAACATGTTTGTAAAAAATGTTTCTTCTATTCCAAAACCATTCATGAAAATGTTAATCAGTCTAAGCTGGGCCTGGAAGCATATTTCCTCATCCCCTTACCCGTTTTGAAAGCTCCTCTTTCAATGCAACCCACAATCTCCATTTAGAAAGGTCCTTATCCAGTTTACATTTTCTGTACAAATCTCAACATTTTTCAGTATGCTGAAATACTTGGTATTTTACTAAGGTTGGCATAACTAAATTTTTTTTTGGTCTTTGTGTTAATAGTGTCTTAAATACAGATGGTTCACTTGCTATTTTTATTTCAGATTATGCTGCTCAAATTTGAAAGCCCTCACTACCAGACATCTGTGATTTCAGAAGCTCCTGGTTTCCTTGGATATTTTTCGTACTTAAGATATAATTTTCAGGATTCCCAACTTGAAGGCAAGCTAAAATGAAATAGTTCCTTTTCCATGCCTTCATCCCTATTAACCATCTTTCTTTACCCCCCACATTCAAAATCTTTCTCCATTTTCATTAAGGAAATTAAGATTCATCTAGATTATTTAATAAAAAATACTATCATAACGCTAAAAGACAGTATTTGGGGGAGGAAAGCTCCATCTGTCATATGTCTTCCAGTAAAGTTATATATACTGTTTTGTGTTATTTTAACGCAAATTTAAAACCCAAGCGGTACAGACAACATTACACATGATAAACCAGACTTCAGTTGACCAGCCTACAACTGCATCAGCGTGAACTTTGTGCCCGAAGGTCACTATATATGTCAAAACATAAATGCAGGGATTGCTGTTCTCACAGGCTTCTGAGGAACGGTAACAAGTAACACACCTCCTGCTTCTTTTTATGAATAAAGTCACAGAGGATTTCCCTTTGGAGAAATCCTTTTTGACCCTACCCTCAGAGTGGAATAAATACCCTATCCAGACTAGTCCGTATTTATAATATTCCCTGAAGTAGAACTGAAATGTATTCTGAAATAGTCTGGAAAAGTCTTTAGTAGTGACATATTTAAGTCCCATGCGTCTGGGGTTCTAGAATCTGATGTAAGATTGCGGCTCAGCTGCACTCATTCTGTGTTAGCTGAGCTCAGAAGAAATGTTATTTTTCATATTTTCATGTCTTTATCCTATTAACCTTTATTTATCTTTTTATTTTAATAAACACAGAAAGTATACACAGACAACTGGCAAGTTCACTGTGCATGTATGTACCATTCCAAGAGGTGTCCTCCCTTAAAAAAGAAGGTGTCATCTAAGGAGATACCTGATTTTCCTCTATCAATGCCACATTTCAGGGGATGGGAAAAACAAAACCAAAACAAAAAGAAGACAACAGCCTTACCTTTCCTACATACTGAGGATCTGGTCCCATGTGTTCTTCTAAAACAAAGAACTGATTCCAAACCCATCCACGCTTGGGACGATGATGCACTTCTGTTTCACCTTCTATGTGTTTGGTTTGATTTCTAGTCACCTTGATGGAGCCATGATGAGCAGCTCCGTAACACCTCTGCACAAAACAGAGACAAACTAGGACTGGGCAGATACAAGATGTACTTGTAATTCTCATTGTAGGATAAGCTTCCTGTTCAAGGTTTTCTTTCTCTTGTCTTTTTCAGCTGTAATCCTTTAATAAGTTCCAGAGACAGAAGGTGAAGCCTGGTTCAGAAATACAGTCCAAAATGGGTTTTTCTGCTTGTTCATGGTTTAGCTGCCCATTTGGGAAAGCTCAAATTGCATTTACATTATGAAAAATCTGACTGGAAAAAATGATATTTCTTCTGAGGTCTTCACAATAGAGTTCCACAGTCGACCATTTTCTATCTAATAGGGAAAGAAAAGAAAGCCACTTACTCATCACTAAAACAAGCAATTTTCAGGTTTCTGACCTTAGATTACACTCACAGCTGTACTAACTGGTCTCTCAAAGATTCTCATTGTAACTAAAATTTATTTGTAATGCTTTTTGTAAAAGTGTTTTCAGACTGTTTTTATCAAAATACTTCAGTAATCAGCATGGCTCTTCCAAGCTATGAAAACATTCACATTTTTAAAAAGTGGGTGATTCAGGACAGTTCCTTTGGCTTTTACCTGCAAATCACCGATCTGGTCTGGCAGTAAAATAAAATCACTGCTACAGTGTCATTAGATAGTGATTAGTAATTAGTTTCACATGAGTTCTTGATCTTCCATACCTGATACAAAGATCCAACATGGTGAAAAATACTAATGCTATGATGAGTTTTGCAAGAAAGCCTCTAAAATGGGCTTTGAGGATTCTGAGTCAATATTAGAGCATACTGACAGGAACTTTCAGTCAAATCGTGCACTTTTACACTCTTTGCTTTACATAAATTCCAACCAATGTCATACTGGAACCTCATAAAATTATTCCATACCGACAGAAAGTTCAGGTACTGTTGTTTAGATGATCAGTACTATTTTTATAAAAGCATCTAAGTACCCAGTCACAATATTTTCTATTCTTCAAAAAGGAAAATGTAACCTTTTATACTGCAATAGTAAAATGTGAAAATGTGCACAGAAGTTGATGTAGCACTTCAAAGCAAAGTAAAGCAAAGTACCTTGAAAGAAATAAAATAACTCTTCAACCTCAGAGAAATAGTTACCCTAAGGTAACTATTTGTTCAGTTATCTGAAAATAGCAAAGACCAGTCAATCAGGAGTCTCAAAACATGCAACTAAAATCACAAAAGACGATTGTCTTCCAGACATGAAAACCTTACTTCCAGTATTGGCTTTGTTTGAATATCATACAGCCATTACAAGTTATGTAAACAGAATCACAATTAAACTAATTTTGTTTCTAAGTTTCATGGGAACCCAACAGAACAAATCCAAAATCTCTAAAGAAGAACCAAGCAAGAAACTAGAAATCAGATGGGAAAACACTTCAGTGGAAGGAAGCTCATCAATTGTCTTTTGGCTGCAGATTATCTTTCCCTTACGCTTCTTTCAAATCCATAATAATACTGAAAGGCCAGCCACGCTTTCTTCCATATTCATCTCAGAGTAATGGAAAAATATTTCAAGACTGCTGTACGTTAGAAATACCCAGATGGGACGTATTTTCCATTGCTATTACTCAGTTCAGGACAGTGGGTTATGCTGAAGTAAAGGAAAAACTCCAATCTTTTATGGCTGAGCAGGAATTAAAAAAAACCCCTCTGTATGGTATTTTTCACTGAGGAAAGACATTTTCAGACATATAGTATTACCCTGCTTCGTATTTCCATATCAATGTAATCTCCCCTCAACTCCTACAAAGACCAAGCCACTGGTCTCTTAAAAGCTTCACAGCCCATCTCAGAATAGATTCATACAACATGTTGTATTATTACTTTCTTTAAGTGCAAATGTGCTAAGTGTTGTATGAAGGCAAAGTTGGACCAGGGACAGAATACAGACACTCTGAATCCCACATTTGTTTCTAACAATATACTCTTCTTCCTTGGTTTCCTTGCCTGTCTGCATTTTTTCCTGATTTTTGCTAGAAATCAGTTTTTACCTTGAGGCATGCAATTTCCTTCTAAAGATTTCTATATTTACAGATGAGCCCTTTAAATAGATCAGTCATTGTTATACTTCAGATGCACATTAAAATTAAGCAGTACCTCACAAAATGATAAGGCTGCAGTTTTATCCATCCAAGTATTATTTTTCTTCCCTTTGTTTCCATCCTGGGAAATGCCTGGGAGCAGTTCATAAGAGTATAAGCAGTGCATAATAAGTTAAAAATGGTGTATAAAGTGCACTGAGATTTCTCAGAATGGCACATTTAAAATGTATTTGAAATCATTACTACTGAACTTTCCTTTATAAAAGGAGATGGTAGTGGTGAAAATTCTTGCCTTATAAAAGACTAAATATAAATGAGTGCAGAAGATACCAACAAATCAAGATTTACTATACAGAACTTTGTTTCTTCCCTCTCTCAGAAGTCATCCACAAGAAAAACAAAACAAAACAAAACAAAACCAAGATGGAGCCTGTAAACTGTGCTATTTTACAATGTGACTTATATATGACTTGGAACAAATAACAGAAAAAAGCAGCAAACTACGAAGGGCTTCTTCATCTCAAAAAATGTGTCCTTAGTATTAACAATAACTAGGAGGCACTAGATTTCCATTTTCCCAAAACCATTGTTTCCCAAAACCACTGAATTCAGAGATTAACTGTTAAATACCTGCTCTCAAAATTAAAGTTTTTAAATTCTTTATTCTGAACATATAATTTATTAAAAAAAAAATAAATTGGCATATACTCCCTGTTATAATCAGGCCTCAACTGTTCCTTAATAGTGTGTGAAGTCTGGAGAATCATTTCCACTACGAGAAATTCAACAATTAAAAGAGGAAGGATTCTTTGAAGTGTTTTTGCTCTGGTAAACATCTTTTAAAACCAAAGCCTAATTAATGTTCAGTACAAAGATTCTCATTCTTACTTACTCAGCGCCCTCCTATTAAAGGTCTAGCATAAATATTCATTAAAAACCTGCCCCACCCCCCAAAAAAGAAACCTCAGCTGTGCCATAAAGACAGCAAAGTTTGTCTACAGGGGGAAGTACAGATGGGAACACCTTGGATGTTTAACACAGAAGAGACACTAAAGCAGAGCAGACAAACTTGAACTGTGAGTGACTAAAACAAAAGGACTGAACTTTCTGAAATCCCTTACATTTTTGCCTTAAGCTGACATACTGAGATGCTGACTGCTCAGTGCTCTTCTCTGCAGCTTCAGGTTAAGTGTCCTGCTTTATGGTTTTTCTTACAATGATGCATGAAACTGCAGAGTAGACTTGTGCTATTGCAGTCTCTGGGGAGCCCTCATAAAAACAAGTTGTTTGTCTCAAGAGATTGTCAGAGTGAGTTAAAATTAAAATAAATAATTAAATAAGATGAGGTGGGAAAGTTCCTCCAGCATTGCTGGAAATCATTACGGCAGAGTAGTTACTGCTTAGTGTGGCAGCAAGTCACTATAATGAATTCCCAGGAAACCAGTATGAGCACAGTGATGCAAAATGTGTATGCTTCACCATCATGACGAGATGCATCCTTAGCAGTGGAGGCTTGTCCTGAATCTCAGTGTTCCCCATCTCCCATAATCAAATTGACCGCATATTTGAATTCATCTGAATGATTCAGTTTTGCAGATGCACATTCAGCACAGCTCTCTACATATCTTTTGTCACAACCCCTGGGGACCCTTTGCAGTCCTACGATGATGGAGTGACAATTAGTTATGGAACTTGTAATAAATTACATTTCTCATATACTTTCTGACTTCTCCTTCTGCACTCTGCCCTCTAGACTTCCTTCCTGTCAGAACAAATTCTTCCATTATCAAAATCTGACTAGCTTCAAATCAACATCATTATTTTAGATATAAATAATCGGGCAGAAAAATATTTCTTTCTTCCTGCATTGCCTGTGCTCAGTCTATGGCCAATGTTATATCCTTGAGCACTGCAGAAATAATGGTGCATTGACTGGGAGACTAAAGACAGAATAATGAGCTAGTATCAGAAAGAAAAATTGGATTTTTTTTTTATTATTTTATCCTTCTAAGAAGAGGTTTATAGATTGCTAATACAATACACAATACTCCTGTGGACCTCTGACAATTGGCAGAAAAAAGTGAAATTTTTAGGTAGATGAAGGGAAATGGTTCATCTATAGTTGACCTCTGTTCTCTTTTCCCAAGGCTGGTAGAGATGAGCTACGGGACTTTACATGAAAAAAATCAGGCACTAAGTTTTTCTCAGCCTATATGACACAGAAACAATATATAATCATCAATGCTTTCTAACAAACAGTCCCTTCTGTACATGCTAGTCAATCTGACAGAATTAGTGTCAAAACTGTTTTGGAAAGCATTTAAAAACTGTACTACATGTTGTCGTGCCTCTTTGTTGTAGTTATTATGCTGTAGCTTATGTGTATGAGACTGAAAACCAGGGAAAAAAGTGATTAAATAAAATGTTCTTAAAATAGTTTAGTAGTAACTTCAATAACTACAAATGTTTTGACACTATAGTTCTATATTGATAGATCTTCTAGAAATGGGAAATTGAACTACTTTTTCACTTCAATAGCTTAAGGAAATTTTCTTTAATTTGTAAGACAACTGCATGAGATATTGAATTCCCAAATTATTGCTAAATTTATGTGTAAGTATATTACTATTCTAAAAGCTAATCTTTATCATCCTGGAACTCAGTCAATTTCCTAAAGAAAGAGCAAGAAAAGAGCATTGGGTATCTCCCTCCTCACCTCTTTAAGCCAAGAAATCCAGCTGATGGCTGTACACGGTCAAGAGGTGTAATTTCCTGTACCTCTCACACTTACACACGGTCACTTGGTAAAAACTTCTTATAATCACCAAAACCCAAAAAGTCTCTATGCTAATCTAGAACTGTTATTTCACCTAGCAAATTATTTTACATAAATGCCTTTTTAAAAAATTAATATAAACTACCACAAAAGAAAGCCTCCATGAAAAATATAGACTGTTTTTCATATAAGGCAACAGAAATTCTGTTGTGAAGAGAAGGGAGTGGGGAACGACCGACTGAGAAAATAAAAAAGGATCCAAAACTGACAAGCAATCAGATATTATAGAAAGATAAATAACAGAAGAAAATTAGCATAAGATGCAACAAAGACACAGAAAAATCACTGGAAAAAATCAAGATAGAGAAGCAAATTGGGAAGTCCAAGTGGAAACAGATGAAACTGTGAAAGCTACTATGTGAAGATATCAGAGAAGATTTTTCTCTCAGAAAAATGTATGTAAAAAAACCCATAGTACAACTTCTGTGAAACGTAAGAAATTCAGGTAATACAGTTCAAGAGACAGATAGCTGACATAAAGAAAACATTAATTGAAAACAAAAATCATAAAACAAAATTCCACAGAAAATATATGCATCTGAATTGGTATGCTGAAAGTGCTGTAAGTGCAAACACGGAATTTATTTCCTTATGCTTTTTACTTTCCATGCCCAAAAATCTCTTCTTCTATCTTCCACATTTTCACATACAACTCACAGACCAAGTCAACTGATGACACATTAGATTCAGAAAAGAAAATATATATACACAGTATAAAGGAATATAAGAGTATGAGGACAACTGCACAGGCTTGATGATTACAGGTTGTTATGCAGTATGTGTGAAAAGCTATGATATTCTTAGGTTCAATTTACAATCAGAGAAACACATTATGTAAAATTAATTACTTATCTAAGTACATCACGCTTGCTGACATGGCCCAAATAGAAATCAAGAAAAAGGAAAGGAAATGCCCTCCTTTTCTGTTTCTTCTTCCCCTTTACCTCTGACCCCTCAAAGAAAGGAACAGTTATACCAAAAGCCCAGGATGAAATTAAAAATAGCAGCTGTATCCTGCGATATTATTAAGAAAAGGGAAATCACATCTTTGGACATTCTAAAACAGCAACAACAAAACTCCAGACACAAATCTTTCACTTGGGAAAGAAAGCTAGCTGGTCCTCTGGAAAGTAACTTCTTATACTACATGACAGAAGGGCAATCTGATAGCACAGATATGGGTTTTCACAGTATCACAGAATACTAGAGGTTGGAAGAGACCTTGAAAGATCATCTAGTCCAACCCCTCTGCCAAGGCAGGACCACCTAGAGTACATCACACAGAAATGTGTCCAGTTGGGTTTTGAATATCTCCAGAGAAGGAGACTCCACAACCTCTCTGGGCAGCCTGTGCCAGTGCTCTGTCACCCTCACAGTGAGAAAGTTTTTCTTTATATTAACCCGGAACCTCCTATGCTCCAGTTTGCACCCGTTGCCCCTTGTCCTATCACTCAATGACATCGAGAAGAGCCTGGCTGCATCTTCCCGACACTCACCCTTTACGTATTTATAAACACTGATGAGGCCACCCCTCAGCCTCCTCTTCTCCAAGCTAAAGAGACACAGCTCCCTCAGCCTTTCCTCATAAGGGAGATGTTCCACTCCTTTAATCATCTTTGTGGCTCTGCGCTGGACACTCTCTAGCAGTTCCCTATCCTTCTTGAACTGAGGTGCCTAGAACGGGACACAATACTCCAGATGTGGCCTCACCAATGCAGAAGAGAGGGGGAGGAGCACCTCCTTCGACCTACTGACCACACCCCTTCTAATACACCCCAGGATGCCATTGGCCTTCCTGGCCACCAGGGCACATTGCTGGCTCATGGTCATTCCTCCGTCCACCAGGACCCCCAGGTCCCTTTCCCCTACACTGCTCTCCAGCGGGTCAGTCCTCAACCTATACGTCTTCTTTCCCAGGTGCAAGACCCTACACTTGCCCTTATTGAATTTCATTAAGTTCTTCCCCGCCCAGCACTCCAGCCTATCTAGGTCTTGCTGAATGGCAGCACAACCCTCTGGCGTGTCAGCCACTCCTCCCAGTTTAGTGTCATCGGCAAACTTGCTGAGGGTACGCTCTGTTCCTTCATCCAGGTCGTTGATGAAAATATTGAACAGCACTGGTTTTACATGCCCTAATATTGTAATTAGATATCCAAAATTAGTCATTGCCCAAGAATTAATGAATTACTCTCCCCACTTGATTTTTTTAAAGGTAACAGCGGTTAGCTACAGAGCTAGCATTAAATAATTTTAAATTAATAAAATTATTTCAGATAGTAATGTGTGATGAATTTTTCAATAGTATAGTGACTGACAGACGTATGTCAAACGATCCCTATTTATGCGGCTCCATACTTCCTACTGGTTTGGAGCTGCACATATTCCTTTTACTCTCAGTGATATACTTCATGAGGTTTATTGATAGATTTTTATTAATTAACATTTCTCATTTTATTGACTCAACTCTAAAATTTCAGTAGCTTCTAAGTCATAGAAACCAATATACTATCGTTCTGTGAAGATTACCGAAAAGTGTAGCTTAGCCATCCCTTTTGGTTAACAACTGCTGAATATATTCTTAGTTTTAAAGTAATTTGGATTTCAGAGGCTTAAATGAAACAATTTGTGATTTTGTTCTTATTTGCATTATAGGTTTGATTTTAGGCAGTTTTAGGTAAAAACTTCAACACAGTACAAGTATGGACTCTTTATTTTTAGCACAACAGATTAGTTTAATCTTTTTCTTTGTAAACATACTATATTATGTCAATAATATCTTGAGACTGAAAAAGGCAGAAGATAAGGCCAGAGATGACTTTTCATCCAGCATTAACACACTGACATTTCTAGGTTTTTTTTTAAGCTCTGACTATTTTGTCAAGATGGAATAAAAAATTTTGAAAACTTTCCTTTAAAATTCTGGCTGCAGCCCTAACAACTAGCCAGTATTGGTTTGATTCAAGTTCTAGATAGAAGTTCATTTTAATTTTTCCTTGACTTTTATCTCCAGTATTAAAGCAGTTCAAAATTCAGACTCTCTGCTAGCTTAACAGGCCTTAAAAAGTTACCTTGCTGGCTAGAATAGGTTGCATCATTTAAACTAGCTGGGTCATAAAACAGAATAGACATAGTCTGAATAAAAGCTCTTGAGATCATTTCTAGAAGAGGCCTCGCACTCCTTACAGAAGGAGGCACGTGAACTGGAATTCATACTTCTTTACAAAAAAGAGTTGGAAGGAAACCTAGCAGCACCTGCCATTAAAAGAGAGCAGAAATGCTGAGCTAGTGCAAGCAGCCCTGGGTAGAAATAGATAACACCTAGGTTAAAGTAGAGTAGTCACGTGCTATATCTAGACGGGCTTCCCAGAGGACAAAACCCCACTGGAACCCTACCATGAGGATGAACGGGGAGTGTGAAAAGCTGAAACAGCCTTAGGAGATAAATAGTCACAAAAAACATTCAAAAGGTTTTAGTGTTGCTTGTGGCAAAAGAAACTCCTGAATAGTTACTGGGCTGGCACCTGCTTTATCATTCCTTATCTTAATAAACAAGACTGTCAAGACTGTCTTGTACTAAGGTCTTAAAATAGCAGCTTTAATAGGAGTTCAAGGAATTTATGAAAAGTAATGTGGACTACTGATCAAGGTACTCTCCTTTTGGTCCTATACATAGATAACAACTAAACACAAGTTTCAATTGATTTCTTAATGGATGACATCAACTGATCCACCACTCACAAAGAGTAAAAATTAGAATAGAATAGAATAGAATAGAATAGAATAGAAAAGAAAAGAAAAGAAAAGAAAAGAAAAGAAAAGAAAAGA
>VWZZ01001899.1:22163-49405 GCA_013399095.1 Psophia crepitans
ATCAGACCTGTGCTCCAGCCCCTTCACCAGTTTCGTTGCCCTTCTCTGGACACGCTCCAGGGCTTCGATGTCTTTCTTGTGGTGAGGGGCCCAAAGCTGGACACATTACAGCCGGGTAACTAATCCAGCGCATTATATGGCAAAGGAAATTGATACCACACGGCCCAGATAAAGGATTCTGGGCTCACTGACACCCCACATGTTATGAAAATAAAGACAATCCCTTCAAATATTCTTTTAAAATGCTTCTCAAAGAGGAACGGTTTGTTTTTAAACAACAAAATTTAAAAGAAAAAAAAAAACACAAATGGGGGGGGGGGGGATTGCCNNNNAAAAAAAAAGGGGGGGGGGGGGGGCATGTCCAGCTCTGTATATTAAAAAAAAATATTCAATTTTTACACACAAACCACCAATGCCCCACAACAAAACCCTATCAGCCCTTGAAATTCCCATCAGAAAAGAGGTTTTCATAGCCAGAATACAAACAGGCAGGTCACAAGATCCTCACCTGTACTGTTATGCTGGCAATACGTTAGAACCACCATAGAATTCAAGCCTTATTGTCATAAGAGGATCTTTAAAACTGTACCTAATTGATTCTTTGGTTAGATGGTGTGCAAGATGAGCTGTGATCTCCTATGCTGCCTTTAGCAATAAATGGCTCCAGCGAGTGGTTAACTGTAGAAATGGTTGAGAAGACTCACTGATTTTAGAAAATACGTTGAAGAGGGTTATTAGAAGGCATTCTTATATTCATGAATGGGGACAGGAAACTTAAGCACTGCAAACCAATGAATTTGCTACCCTGTTCAGCAAACACATTTTATGAAAGAGAGTGCAAATGAGTAAAGAAACATATAATCTTCCTTGAACAAAGAGAGATCTGGGAAGTTTGCAAACAAAACCGAAAAAGTACTTAATTTGCAAACAGCACTGCATATATATAGGCAATCAATGCTACCACGAACAGTTAGTGAAACTATGACATTAAAACAAGATTAAGGGATTCAATACTTGTCCTCAGATGGCATAAAAAAATATTTTGTACATGATAAGCAGGCACACAGCAACTTAAGGATAACAGATATCCTCTGCCACAATCAACAACTGAAGAAATATTTTTTTGCAACTATACCCACGCGATTTGCACAGAGGGTGACTGTCAGAACCAGGATACAATACCAACACAATTAGTCAGATGAAATCCAACCACCATTTCTATAACTATAATTGCACACAGAGTCATGCTAGCCACTACCTGCTGTGTAAGGAACAACTGTGAAACAGAGAGATATGACTCATGGATCTGAGTCATGTCTTTCTCTTTTCCTCAACCAGAGACCAATCCATCTACACTTGTATCTGGAGTCCATGTAGCTAGTTGAGGATAACAAGACATGCAAGACAGTGCAAAAGTCCTGTTACATTCCCAAAGCAGCAGAGGCTTTTCTTCTGTGCTGTTTCTCTTCCAGAGGAACTTGCCAGCAGAATAAAGATTTCAGTGATATCTTGAGCCATTCCTCCCATTTATAAAAGTCAGGTCACCCAATCAGGCAACAAAGCAAATACATGAGGCTCTGATGAGCAATTACCCAGTTTAAATAGGAATAACTTGCAACAGCTCACTTGTGTATAATTCGAAGGTACTGTTTGTCGTAACAAATTACTTCTCAAAAATGAACAGCAAGAGCTCCTCTGAGCAGTATGGTAGCATTCCAATGACTAGTAAAAACTGAAAAAAAAAAAGGGGAAGGGAGGTCCTATGTAGACATTATATGCTTAAGAAAGAGTTAAACATATTTACCTCCCATGGTTTGCTACCAGTTCAGCACTGTACTTGAAACTCCTTAAAATCAGGTATATTATTGTTGTAGAAATTTTGGCAATATATAATATACAATTTATATAAATTTCTTAGGTTAGAAGAGTGATAAATGTTATTGTTTACATAAACTTAGATCTCTGTTTTAGAGAAAAATATTAAATGATCAATCCTCTTAAACAAATCAGGAGCAGTGAGAAAGTATGCTTAAAACATGATATATTTCAATACAGAAAATAACTAAAATATATTTTTACCGGCCAATTTTCCTCTTCCTTTTGAATCAAAACATAAATTGCCACGTTGTTTCTGAGATAATCTACTTTTTTATATATTTCACAAGACAGGAAGAAAAACAGATATTTTGTTCCATTTTTAATGTAGCAACATTACTGAAATAATGAAGGAAAATAAAATTGAGACAAGGTAGACAAGCCATTTCTACTCAATAAAAACAAAATATGTTGTTTAAATAGAATGTTCTGACATTTTAAATCAGCTAGGTTTCAAGGCAAAGGAAACTTTAATTTGAAAACATTTCAATGACATAAGTAAATAACTCTGAGCTTTTTTTTCCCATTGACACATCCCTTCTGTAAAGTCTTGGTTTTCACAAATTGAAACGCAGCAGTTCAATAATTTCTTGACCGAAATTTCCCAATCAGCTCTTCATGTAATGAATGCAACTTAGAGATCTTTTTCCTCAAATAGTAATCATGCTGAACTTTTATTTATCAGAGCTCATCACAATTATGATCGACTTAGCTCAGTTTCAGTATGCTGGATTCAAATGAAAGACCTCCAGTTCCCAGTGTGTGGACTGCAAAATTCCAAATTCAGCAAAGATAAGATTTTACTTAGAGTTCAGTGGCACTCAGCACCAACAGCTTTCCTCTGTAAGACCCTCTTGTGTATCTTTTCATTTTTAAAATCTATATTAATATGGTTTTGAGTTATAAATGTTCTAGGAGCAAAAATTAACATTAAAACTATGAAAAAAAAATCTTAATTACAGCAATATACAGAAAGGGGAATTTATGAAAAAATATTTCAGTGTTCAGACAAACACTGAAATATGTGTTCATGTACTTCAGTTTTTGAGAAATCAGCATTAAGGGGTCAAATGGTGCCAAACCTTTGACAGGTAAGACCATCTCTTTGGGTTAGTTACCAGCAAAATAATAAAACATGTGAAGACCTTTTTTCTTGTTCTTAGCAAAGAAGAAACAGTAAGGTGAGTTCTATTTCGAGTTTGACTTTGTTTTAAGCACTACCTTAAACCAAAGCAAATTGCTCCTGGTTTCAGTGAAAGCAGCATGAAGACTTTACCTATTCTACAGCATCCTGACACCATGTGTGTAACATCACAGAATCCTATAAAACAGGTTGGGAAGGACTTTTGTGCATCACCCAGTCCAATGCCTGGCTCAAAGTGGGGTCAGCTTCTAGGCTGGATGCAATTGTTCAGCTGCAGAGAAGCTTGTGGGAAAGAGGACGCGTGCACTGGTCCAGGGTTAAGCTAACTGAACAGGAGGTCAGAAACCACCAGATCTGACAGCAAAACTTGCTGGATGCAACCGAAAACGATGTAACAAGTTACCGACAGAACCATGAGGAATGGCTGGATTTCACAGAGATCTATGTGAGAAGCAGCTGAACTTCACAGACCATTCCAGAAGAATATGGGGGCACTTTTGGACAGTCAAGTCTTGCAGGGTCCACGCTGCCTAGGTACCTATCTAAGTAATACTTTTTAAAGTTGTGACTACCAGAAATACCACGTTTGGGTGCACTTTTATAAAAACTAAGCCAAATAAGGAATAGGTAATTATGAGCAAGTTGTTTGTTTGGGAGGGGACAAGAAGACAGTAAAATGGAAGAACTGGAAATATGAAATGGGGGGAGGGTGTGGATATAAAAGGCAGCACATTATGTGATCATTGCTATTTGGAGATCTCTGTAGAGCAGCCCAGTGCCCGACCACTGCCATTTGGAGCAGGGCAATAATCATGAGTTTTGTACTGTATTAACATCTGATTTGCTTCTGCAGTCAGAGGGACAAGGCACGTCTTCCCTGGAGCTGTTGAGGTAGGTCTAGCAGCTCTTCTTGGAATGATGAAGGAACACAAGGAGGGAACCACATAACTATTTTTCCTTCTCAGGTCTCCTATGACACACACCAGGGGTTCTCTCTTCATTTTAGACCTCCACGAATTCTGTTATAGTTTCTGCAGGCTTAGATTATTTTTTTATTACAAATATATTTCATGAAGCCTATAGTTAAGTGGTGCCAGTTCAGTTAATCCCTACTTATTATTTCACAGATGTACAAAGTGAATCAACTCCAGCAACTGCTGAATCAGGTTGTTTCTTGGATCTACACCCTCCAGTTCAAATAAAAAAAGGAATCATGGAAGTCACAAAAACTCCAATAAAAGAAAATCCTCTTCAGAAGTACAACTATCACCCAGGAATCCAACACTGAAGAAATGGAATAATTTTAAATGACACAAAGGTGAATAAGAGCTCTGTTCAACGATCGCTGGCAGTTCCAGTCTTTCACTTATGCAGCTATAGAAATATGTACCATAAATAAGGAGAAAAGCAGACATTCACGTATGTTGAGTCTACATTTGAAGTTTGTATTTAAAAACATGCCTTTTCACATCACTCTTTAACTGAGATCTTCTTAAGTCTTTGATTTCTTCTGTGACATTACTTCTGCCAAACGTACATTGTGGTTTTCTTACCACTTCCCTAAAAATGTTTTTCTTCTACACAGTACCAACTACATTTGTTTTGGGCGGCACTCATTGTTTCATTATGTTTAGCTTTCTCTATGCTCTTGAAATGTACATACTGAGCCTAACTACTTTTTTTTCCTTTTAAATCTTATCTTCCAGTCTTTTTTCTCACTGTTCCAGCTCAGTCAGTATTAAACCATCTCAATTTATCACTTCCATCAGTAAACGTAATTGGTTCCATTTTAGACTGAGTTATTCATAACTCTTCAAATGAAATGTCACAGCTTCCTCATAGACATCTATAGTAAAATATATTATCTTTTAAATGCACACAATATAACTTAGCAACTCATTTTGAAAAGTATTCACAAGTCAGAACTGATATACGAAACAGTCAAACAACTTGCAAAAGCAACTTTGCCCAGATGAATGAGCGAAGGGGATACAGATAAACATGTCTATGTTTGTGGGTACGTAAACAGGAAGTGTCTGCCTAAAAGTAACAAACAAATAAAAAAGAAAATTAGTGGAATTCGGTGTTGGAGTTTTCTACAGGTAATTAATACACATATACAGAAATATCTGAGACACCTGCTTTTGTTATGTTGGCAAGAAAGAAATCTCTAATAATTAGAAAAATACCACATGTATTACAGAAGGCTCTCTGAACAAAGTAAATGCAATTCTGCATGTCGGATTTTAAATTGTCTTCTAATTTGAAAGAAATCACAGCTTTGTTTGTAGCAGTAAGTATTTTTATTGCCACTTCGTAGTAGAAATGAACATAAGCATCAAGCATTTGCTTGTAGTTTTTGCCCTAGGGGCATGCTAGACTAGAGGAATGGCTTTTTTCTTGATATCGTATTTTTGAAGATCTTTCTTGTGTTGGAGGATTCCTTAAATCCAGATAACTAGGTTTTCTATCATGAGACATCAACATGAAAATGCAATGATTTGTACTATGTAAGAAACAACTTCTGTGTCTTCCATCAGTGCAGTCACTATAGATATTGAAAATTTGCAGAATATTTCAAGAAAATAGTTTCATAAGTTTTCTAGCTTGCTCTATTGCAAACTCAGAAAGAAATGATGTCCTAAATTCAGGTGAAACCTAAAAAGAAGAGTTAAATGAAAAAGATCTCTAAGTGACTTTTGAAAAGACATGGAAATGAGTGTGGTATCTTACATGACGTCTTAGGATAGTGTATTCAAATGGTTATGCATGGCTATGTTAGGAGTGCATCACATTCTTCTAATTACTATATCTTATCAGAATTATCCTTTCTGCTATTATAACAGCAAAACATCTTTAACATCTGCTTAGATATGTTGAAGTACTCCTGCCTGTGATCACTTCTTTATTCATTCAGTAAGTTCATTCCATATTTTTCTGAAATTTATACCAAAGCATAATCCAGGACCAAATAATAAGTAAAAACTAAATAAAAAATTCTACAAATCCACTGAAGGAGGAAAGCAGTGATTTAAAGAAAACACCGCTATTTAGGTCTTTGCCACTAATATTCCTGTAGTTCTAAAGTTCATTTTTTCTTATTGAACACTAGAATGTGTAGCTACAAGAAGATCAAAGAATTATTTTTTCCATTTAAAAATTCTCTGATTTTTGAAGGCTCTGTAAACACACACACAAACACCCTCCACATAGATATGTATATGTATGTTTGTACTTATGTGAACAAAATCTCTACAAGCTCCCATTTCTCAGTAGTTGCACTGGTCTGTTACAATTTCTAACTAAAAGTTCCCTGATAAATTAATTTTCACTCACTTTCCCATTTCCATTGCTCTAAGATATGAAAAAAACACAACCAACCATCAAACAAAAAAAAAAAAAAAAAAAAAAAAAACACCCACCCACCAATCATTAAAAACTCCTCATAGGCATGATTAATAAATTTCAGTTCAACAAATCAACAAATTATAACTGGAAACTTCTTTAATCTTACATTTTTTCTAGCACAAAGCAAAAATACTCTTACATGATGCATGTATTTGCATTGTATATGTATATGCATTTTTTTCCCTTTCCTTTCTTTAAAAGAGGGAAATGGGTACAAAGAATGAGTGGAATGTTTTTCTGTCTTGAGAAAGTTTGTGTTACATAGCATGGTATTTGAAAAATGGGTAAAAATGTATATAAAAATAACACTGTACTTTAGTAGACAACTATCTCCAACTACCAATGGAAGTCAATACTGACAAGACGATGATGGTGGCATGGTTTTTTTTTGTTGTTGAGACTATCTGATACTTTAGTTTTTCCAATAGCTACACATATTATCACCACTTTCTTTCTCAGGAGTGCAAAACAGTAGCTTGTCATAAAAAGATACCAAAGTAAAAGAAAAGATCCAACTCTTTCAACCTTGATGCATGTATTGGTACCTTTCAACACATAGTTCGAGAACACATTCTCATTCGAGAATGTGAGCATATAAAAGTAATTTTTTAAAAAATTAATCATGTACTAATACTAAAACACACAGTTATCTTCATTCTCACTCATCTTTTCGGAACAGGAAGACATATTTCCATGCTTTTATTTCAAATTACTCTTTATTGTTCTTCCTAAACTTCCTTTCTGAGGAAGAGAGCCTGTCCTTGATTTCCACCAAGATAGCCTTTTGTAATTTTTATGTTATTCTTCCATTATTTCTAGTTAGATATAAATTACTTCTATGTTCTTCCTTGAATATTCATTATTCTAGAAATGTGAGTATATATGATTTTTAATTTGAACTGAAGTTAAACACATCATGAAAACCTTATAATGGTCTTAAGATAAATTCAGGTTTTATACAGTCGATAATTTTCATGTACTAGTTTCTATTAAGGTTTAAAGAGCAAAAAGTGTTAAATACACTAATCCCACTGAATTGCTATAGACTTTGTATATGCAACCTTATTGCATTCTTGTTAAAAATTTACCTTCCATTCTTGTCCAAGCAACTTCCCAGGACCATCTAAACAGGTAGATAAATTGAGATTTAATTTTCAAGCCACAACACCAGCTAACCTTCAGAAACAGAGGGAAGGAGAATCAAGGTTAATCAGTAGGATCACGTCTTAGGTTCTGAGTGTGCAAACAAAAAAAGACTTACTTAACTTTAGGCCTATTAATGAAAAACTGATTCACATTAACGGGATTGTCTGCTTTAAACTAAGCCTAAACCTGAACTTTTTAAAGACTGGGTCATTGGTGTTTTAATGGGGGAACTGTAAGAACAGCTTCTGTAGACAACTAACGTTATATACTTAAAAGCACCAGGAAAATTTAAGAATGCAGCATTCAGTTTCAAAATGTGATTGTCTTCCATTAACACATTAATAATAGTCTAATGGCAAGTGAAATATTTAAGATCATTTTCATATTGTTCATAAATAAAAGGCATGGTATGTGATACGAGGCTTTCTAGTGTGGGTTGGTCTTCAAGAAATCATTCACAGTATGCTTAAAAGAAAAAAAAAAAAAAAAGGATTCTTTGCACCCAGAGCACACCTCAAACTGTAACTTGTTTTCTGGACCTTAGCTTTGTTTCTGGAAGTGAGCAGGATGAGAGTTTTGCACTTATCCAGCATCATTAAAAGACCACCACAGTCAGGACTGAACAGCCAGGAAAATTACACCCTCATTTTAAGAGGGAAAGTATTTCACAGGAAAGATAAATTTCTGAGCAAAAACTCATACCTCAATCTCATGTTGAGCCTTATTTGACAGTGCTTAGAATCTCACTGTTCCCAGAGTACTCTATTCAAGCAAGTCATGAAAAGTGGTAGACTGATATGCAACATGTAAACTATCTGTGGATACGTTGCAATAAGTTACATCCTATTTACAAAAGCAGTCATTCAATGGAGTTAGAAGACAGCATAATTAGATGACTAATAAAACAATGAAAAAGAAATTTAACACTGTACTAATTTCCAGATAATTTTTACGAGGTATGGAATATCTGCTATGAAAACAAGAGAAATAGTACTCAAAACTGTGTACCTATAATTTCATCTCTAACCAGCAAATAAAAGTGAGATTCAAGCTTTTCACTTGTGGTTGTAATCTTGCATTTTAGTGTTTCATGTTTCCTCACTGGCTATCTACTACTTTTGATGAAAGTAAATTGGTACTTCATTTATTAGGCACATACATTTCCACATATTCTAGCACAGATCTACTATGACTAGAAAGGGATTGGTCTGTTGATGAGGCTACTAGCAAACCCTCATCACCCTTTGAGAATTAAAAGAAGTATACAGTTATCAAAATGAACTACCAAAAGTTTCAAAACAGACCAGCAGTATCAAGAAAATAAATTACCCACAGTGATTAGAAAAGCTTAAAAAGATAATAAAAGTTCATGATCCTGATCTGATGCAGATATAATAGCATTAAGGCTTATTCCTTCTTGATAGAGAAATTCTTTGCACGGAAGGCTAACGCAACTTAGCAAATAGGAGACTAAGGGGCTACTCTGACAGTAATGGCTGATGGAATAAGAGCTAGTATAGCAAGGATGCTCCATCCCAAACCTCATCCTAAACTGAAGTTTTTTCACAGCAGCGAAATGGTTTGTTTGTTTATTTGTTTGTTTGCTTGTTTTCTGTGGCGACTTCTCTCTTAAAGGAGCAGAACAAAGCTGAGGTTTTGGGCATAATTATGAAGTCATGTCCTACACATCACCATGCTCTTGCTGCAATTTTAAAACTTGAATATTTCTAAACATTTTCTTTCTAAAACTCTGAATCGTGAGATGCTGACATTGCTCAGCTTATACACGTCTCCAGACTGAACAGAGTCTGTAAAAGATACTTATGTCAGACTTAAGCAACACTGACTGGTGTGTAATGCTTGTGCCTGCCCCTTTCATGATGATGAAGGGTTCTTATGTGATTATTGTAATAATGCAGATTACTTATGCATGAAAAGGCAGACACGTAAATAGATACATGTACATACAGAGATGTAAGTATCCAGTAAAGAATGTCACATTCAGTGCTTAATCCAAAAGTAATGAAAACAAAGAAGATCCTTGTAGAACTAATACAGTTCTGAAACAACACTAATCACTTAATACAGTAATAATATTTTATCATATTTTTCCCTAAATGACAGAGAGTAAAAAATGACACTTCTCTGTTCTGCTTTTCCAAAGGGTTAAATACTCTTTTTCTTTTTTGAGCCTATAGAGACTTCTAATACAAGGCATGAAGTTTAGAAAATAGTTAAGTTCTAAGTTTTATCGCATTACATTAGCTTTTGTAACAATTTATCTAATGCTTTCTAGAACATTTTATGAAAACACATATTATTCACCTCAGTTAACTAAATCAATAAAGAGGAAATAATAAAAAGGAGTTCAATATTAGCTTACACTTTAGACATTACTCTTGGAAAACACTGAAGAATGGATTTAAGGGAGAATTATTAATTAAACTGCAGTGTCACCTTCTACAAGTGTTTTCATCATTAATTGTGTTGGTCAGTTTGGAATCCAAGCTTTAAACTAATAAAATTGTGTCACTTGGGTTTTTTTTTATATATCTTATATTTCAAAATCTGAATTTATATTTACTTTAAAAACATACAAGAAACAGTTGAATTGAACAAGGTGTATATATGAAAAAGGAAAAGAGGAAAAGGAAAAGAGGAAAAGGAAAAGAGGAAAAGGAAAAAAAGGACTGATAAAATGTAAATAGGAACCCAAAATGCTTCTAACATAGCTGCTTCCTTGATGCTTACATTTCCAGTTCTTCTGTGTGTAAATGAGGAATACCTCTCAGAGCAGTTACTTTCTGCAAACAGCAGCTCTCCAGCTCTGACAGCAAAGGACTCTGCTTGGGCTGCACAACATGACCAGGCATCTAAGTAAAAATGCAAATGGCTGCCCGCACAGTGCTCAGACACTGCATGTACACTGCTACACGTGTAAGCTAATTTGCTTAGAGCTCATTTAAGTGTATCTGCACTATATGGGAGACATTGCCAATTGGTGACATCAACCTCTAAAAAAAGTCAAGAACAGACCAACACATTATTAAGTGACAGAGTTCAACCTTATTTATTTCAGCAGGTATTTGAACAAATGTCTGAGAAATCTGGTCTGCTATGAGGACACAAAATGTTTAATGAATGACCAAAGACATTTGCTATGTAATTTTCCTATCTAAAACTCCATTATTAAAGTATAAATATATAATATATATACACTATATGATAAACCGAAGATATCTCGGGTAGTAAATAATTTAAATATGCAATCTCCATATCCTACCAAAACCAGCAGTTAATTTACTTTAGCTAATAGATAAAGACAGATGAGAAACACTGATCTGTCTCAATAGTACTAAGTCCATAACACTGTCCAGCCATAGTATACATACTATTCATTTTTTCCATGCCCTTTAGGTCTTGTGCCTCATACACACAGAAGAAAGCTAATCCACTTCTGCCAAGAAGTAAATTTTGCCAAAAACTAATGTAACGAATCAAAATCATATCATTTTTATGTAATTACGTTATATACATACACTTATTCTAAGCACAAGCATTCTAAATAAGGGAAATCTCTGTGTTTCTGCATTTCTAAAATCTACTTTCTACTGGATATCTATTTTCTATTGATAGCAAAGATAAAAATCACGTCTTCATAACCGAGGTCAGATCCAGTAATTTAGAATAAGGATGTCAGACAGACGGAGTTCATCTCATCTACTACAGCTGCTTTAGTAATAGCATTATGAAACGATCCAGAGACCACACTTTTTTCTTATTCATTTTTGACTGCACTTTCACCAGGGAGCAACGAAATGGGACTCCAGGGGAGCTAACTACACACACTAGTAGTAAGACACAGCCCACAGGGCATCAATCCTTTGATAGGTACCAAAATAAATGACTGAAAGGAAACAATTTATGAGACAGTTGTACTTCTATTTCAGCGCTCAACCAGAAAATCCAATGCGTCAAAAATATACATGCCAGAATAACATCAACCACTAGAATAACATCAACACATGATAACAACAGCTCATCTTCATTATCAGTATTTCTTAAATAAACACAGTGACAGTTGTGTACTAGTGGTGTCAATATACTCCCACGCTGTGCATTTACAGACCATAAGAACAAGTGCTCATCACTTATTTAACACTCAGAAACTATGAACCCTCTCATATGCATAGACATAGCTGATGTCGAAGTAATCTTTCTTTACCTCTGACACAAGCACACTCAAACTTGTGGTTCTGTCTTGAGAAAGAATCTTTCTGGAAATACAGGAGAGAACATCCTACAGACCCAAAACACAAGTACTATCTCCTATCTCTTCCATTTAAATCTTTAATAAGATAGTAATTAGTACCAAACATGTAGAACAAACACTTCTGATCCTGCTGGACTAGACAGGATTTGTATCAGTAATCTAGGACCAGAATCTCTTTCTGACAACAAAGTCATCAACTATCTTGTCCCTAAAATTCAGGCAAAGAGTTTAGAAATCTTATCATCTTCATCATTCTTTCCAACATTGTATAGTAAGCTTTTATTTTTACTTTTATCATTCTTACAATTCAATGACCGCTGTCTACCACACAGCCTTGGCACTGATTTCTAATACAGCAATAAAGCTATAACCCCACGGCAACTTGTTTTCAAACAACTTCTCACGCCATTCAACTGCCAACCACAGGAGATGGCCCATATTATTACAAACATTCCTAAAATATGTAATATTTATAACACCCCCACCAATTTTCTATTATCAGCCTACAACCCTTACACTTTGTGTAATTTATCAATACTCTCGCTTTCTCAATTCCTTCCTTCCTTCCTTCCTAGCACACTGGTATTCATTATTCAGCAGTTGAAGTCAGTTTCCACCCAAAGCCCAAGGAGATGGCAGAAGGAGGTGTGCAGTCCCTCAGAGACAGAGGTACTGAATCTAAATGTCATGGATGAGGAAGGTTGTGACTAAGCAAGACAGATGATTTCCTCCAACACTCCAGAACTATTGAAAGACTCAGTGAACTTCTTTGGGTTTTCTTCTCATTTCCTGACATCTCACATCAATCTAGCCCACTTAACGGACAGAAAGCCCTTCAGCGTTTTGGCTGAGTCAGTCTTTCTCTGGTTGTTGTGCTGCAACTGTCTTCCTAAGGAATGAATGAGCATCAGGCATGGTGCCACAAAGGAAAAAGGAACACAGCTGGGAGCCATGCATCTGGTAGCAATGAGCAAGCAGGTTGGTCTGACCAGATCCAATCTGCATCCCAGTTACCTCTGCGCAAAAAATACTCCATGCTTCTTCCAGCTAGTCCTACCCCACTAAAACATGACACTGTTGTTTTGCTTCCCAAGCTTGCTGGCTGTTGCTCTAAAAGGATCAAGATTCTGTGTATTCAAAAAGCTGCAGAGAGCAGCTTGTCCCAGAGTCAAGGAGGTCTTACGGCATTCTCTTTCCCTGCACTTGTGTATAAACAGAAGACATTACAATATGTTAAAGCCATCTTCATAATTCCTAAGCTAATAAAACTACAGCCTACTACTATGAACTTCTACCTCAGCTGCTTTTGTATTTTCAATTCTAAGAAAAGCCAAAATTTCATTTCTAAACTAATTTGTGGAAGTAGTGAAGGTTTTAAAGATATATATTAGGTACAGAGTTTAAATATTTTTCTCATGTGACTGTCCTCAAACAACAGCTTAAGTGCTTAATACACTTGCAAATATGTCTAAACGTTTCTAAGTCTGAGCTCACATATTAGTGTTCCAGTTTAGCATCTCACTTCCAAATCTACCCTGCAAGACTCATTATTATATATTGCTTTATACTGCAAAGATATTTTCTACTGGGGAGAAGAGAAAGCAGTCAATACCTGCATTTTGAAAAAGAAATTTTAATCTGACATGATTCAGAAACGCATTTGATTTAACAGATAAGCATGCTGCAATAAAGCTGACAGTCCTTTATAGTATAAAGCATTTTTAGTAGCATGCAAATACAGTTGACAGGCATGTCTTTATTCAATTAGTTCCTAGTTTCCAAGGGCAGTGTTGTGTGCACACATCCAAACTGTGGCCTCTAATTTTAGAGACTGTCTATATTGAATATTTAAAACTACTTAGTATCTGAATCAATTTAACAGAATGTCACATAGCATACTTTTCAGCTTTGGCTTTCAATAATTTACTCTGCATACCTCAACATTGCTCATGACTTGATCCATAATTACATCCAAGCAGGTCTCTTGGCCTTTTTTTTTTTTTTTTTTTAAGTATTTCAGTTTCAGAATACTTAGACTTCCATGCTTCTCAGTATTATAAAAGTTTCATACCAATCCATCTGCGTATCCTACTCACTTCTGCAGCTAAAATAGCAGGTAAAACAGGCACTTACTCTTCAGTGGTTACAGGGCACTTCTTCACTCCTTTTCCAAACGACTTGCCAAATCAAACCTACTGCCTCTGTAGCTGCTGGGAAACAAAAACAAAAAAAAATCCCCATAAATTTCAGAATTTAAGGAACTGAAGGAGAGGGTATTTTAACAAAAAAACAAAATCTCTTTCAGAGGAAGCAAACTGCAGTGTAACAGTAGTATTAACACTTAAAGTTTTTGTCATAACAGCTAATAAGAATGTCTGAATGTGAAATCCCTTCACAAGAATATGTGGCAGAGCATACAGTTAACATCTTTAGACAACAAGAAAGAAAAAAAAAAACACCAGAAGGAATATTTAAAATATATAAATAAATATTTAAAAAGCAAATCCATCACCTTCATATTAGCTCAATTTTCTATCCTTTTACCATACTGTGAACCTAAATATTTCAACAGTGAATTAATTTTTTCTAATGCCTTCTCCATTGGTCTACTGTATTAAAGGATTGGCCAAGGTCTGTTCCTACCACCATACTGTTTTGGTTTGTTTGTTTGTTTAATTTGCAAGTCCACCTCAATACAGAATTAAACTTCTTTGAGGAAACTTTTGATTCATTATTTTATTTAATACAAAATCTGCAAATTTCCATTGGAGAAAATGCAATTGAAAAAAAAAAGCAACGGTAAAACACTTATGTTTTCTGAAGTACATGATAGCTGCTGATTACTGAACATTTCCCACAATATCAGTATCAGCAAGCAATGCAGTGCTAACACTGATCATTCGACAGAGTTATTAATAATTGCAATTCTAGCACAAATGGAATGTGTTGGAATTATTCCGATAAAACTAGCATGATGAAGCCTCTACAATTTACAGCAAGCCTCATTTACAAGACACCAGATAGAATCTTAGAAAATTAAAGTTTAAACAGTCATTTCAGACCTAATGTGTGTTAAGAGATGTAACCACGCCAAATGCAGCTCTGTTCCACAAAGTACATAAAACTCATCATGACTAAAACATGAAATAAGAACAGTTTGCTTTCTAAAAGGAAAGTCAGCGGCATTCTCTTGTCAACACTAGACATGGCTTATAAATGACCACTCCCAGTTACAAAATTTCTCCCTATTCATACCAGTGGGTGGTGATGCTGAGACACTATGTGAAGAGCCCTGTTGCGCTGTGCACACCCACTCCTTACACACTGCCAGGAGGCAGCCCCTGTACTGCATAGGTGAAAATGCATTAAAAACGTATTTTTGAAGAAAAACACTCTTTGAATGAAAACAGCCATTATCTCCATCTTACAAATGAGACATGCCAAATGTCATGGGGTAAAACCTACTTGAAAGCATCACTCAGATAAGATGAGGTCTGAACAACATCTGGACACTCTGCTAGTGTAGGTACACACAGGAGAGAAGCACAGATGAACTCCTACCAACTTCATGTCCTTGCAACACCTTCAGGGCAGGAGACTAGAAGGCAGTCACAAGGTGGCTAATGAGTGCTTATTGGCTTTAGATGTGGAGAAAGTCAAAGAGGCTGGCTGGGGGTGAGGTGATCAGTGAGGCCCCTGCTAACCACTCAGGTGTGAAAATGTGAACAAGGGGGCAGCAGCCTCTCAGGAGGAGGAGCCCAGGGGGTGAAGCATTGTTGGGGCGCTGGGCTGCCCAACTGGCCTGGGTGCCACCAAATGGCCTCTCTCCCGAGCTTGTGGTGCTGCTTGTGACCACGAGCCGGGCCACTGAGGCTTCAGAGGGTGTGAGCATTCACACTATCAAAAATGAAAGTGTATTATCCCCCTCTCCAGGCACACCCTGCCCAAGCTGTCCTCTGGCAATATCCAGCCAACACAGAAATGAAAACCTGTGTCAGTGAGCTGAGTGGTTCTCTTCTTACAGCTGTCTCACCCCCAGATTCCCCATGACACCAACCAACCTGCAGAAGTACCACGAGACATCTGTAGCAGAATGTGAAATAGATTTTTCTAATATCCGATGCCTTCCAAGTACATTTGCCACCAACTTATTTCCCAAGGTTTTTCTTTATTTTCGCAGGGAAAAAAAAATCTTTAGTATTGTTTTTAACCCTATTATTAAAACTGTATCAAGAAAATAAATTTTTATTTATTTTTCTTAGGGAGTATTTTTTTTAATGTGTGTTATCATCATGTATATTATTGCACTGCAGGAAACCTCTGGCTAGCGATAAGAGATCCCGTAACAAAAAATAATGTTTCTTTTCTGAAGACAGAGTAGTTTATCAAGTGCTTAATTAATCTTCCTTCCTGACCTATTTCAAATTAGTTTAATCTTTCTCATCTCCAGAATGATACCTGCCAGTGCAACAGCTCCACTGGGTATTTCTGTGTCCTGCAGAATGAAAACAGAGTTGGAGTCAGAAGACAAAGTTGAGGGGCACAAAGCAAGACACCAGTGTGGTGGTTCCACTGCTCTGGTTCCTAATCCAGGAAAAATAAAATATTACTGCTAAAAACTTTGCAGAAGAGACCTGGGAAGACAGGTCAAGGGACAGAAAGGGCAAAACACTTTTCTATCATCTTTTTACAGAACTCATGGAGAGATAAAGGAGAAGGAGATTGCAAACCATCAACAGAAAAGCAGTAGAGGCACAAGGCCATGGGGCTACCAACTGGTTTTTCCATTAGATCACAGGGAAAAGCACAAGTGAGAGCTGCTATGAGACCGGTTTCTTCCACAGAAACATCAGGCAGTACCTGCCTGAACAGCTGCCTGTCAAATTCTTCCCTTGCTCACTTTCCCCTGCTGGTTCAATCCAAATGATTTAATGCCAACTATACAGGAATTATTTAAATTTTTGTATAGGAAAAGTACAATATGGAAATATGCAAGGTGAGGTAAAAAGGCTGCAGTGAGTTAAACTTTTATATCAAGTGTTATTAATTGAAAAATATTTTTTTAAAATATGTTAATAATGCCTTTTGAAAAATATTTGAATGATTATATATGAAGCTGGAGAAGATAGTCAGAACTGATCACTCCGCAAAACAGGATAATAAAGAGAAACAAAGCATCAGCAATAAAATCAGAAACTTAAGAAGTACCGTGCTGTTGGCAATCCAAGCCCTACAGTCCCAGTGCTTTTGCAGCATTCCAACTGATAAATGCATTAACTGGATAAGAGGAATTCCAAACCCCTTTTTCTAGACACAAAGAATGTAAAAACTCTGTATTTTATTTACGAGGGAATTCAAAGCTGACCAGATTTTATTTTCTATATAAAAACTGATACATATGTCCTGAAGCTTTTGGGACCCCCTACCCCTTTGCGAATGGTTACAATGGAATATCTTTCAGATAGGAAAAAGCTGTTGCTTCTTATTCAGTCCTCCTTTGCATCCCACAAACCCAACTGCACCAGTGAATTTTCATCTAAAGATTAATAGAAAAAGGTAATGAGTACATCTGCAAGTACTTAATAAAATAAAAATTTTAAGTAACTTTTAATAAATAAGAAATTATTTTTCTTCTTTCTGGATTGCAGTATAATCACTAGACAAAAAACAGTGTCATATATAGAATTCAGACAGTGTTTTCAAAATCAGTTTATTAACGCTGTTCTTACTTTATTGCTGTTATTTTTCCTTGAAATTATAGGTGGGATCAATATTGCACAGACCTATTTTCTTACTAGTGTCCCAACAAAATTGCAGAGAAACTAGAACACAACTGCTATGCAAGTTTTGGAGTAGACGTTTCTAAAACTCCCAAAAACTACAGTTTGAAGCAATGCTGTTACAGCAACTAAAGGAGTGAACTTGCTCATACTTACAGATTTAACAAACTAAGCTTGAACTGTATTGAATAAAAATCTTTCTACACAAAAACGATGGGCTGCTAGAAGCATTGGTACCTGTTCAGTGTGATCACTGCGGGAGCAATTGCGTAGTATAAGGAAACGGCTCGCTAAGGAACTGGTGTCCTGGTTCAGCCCCAGCCCCAGCTGAGCATCATACACTGCTCGCTCACACCACCCTGGGTAGGATGGGGAGGAGAATGGGAGACAAGGCAAACCCCATGGGTTAGAGTAAGGGCAGTTTACCGGGACAGAAAAGGGAGAGTAAATTTACAACAGTTCTTGTAACAGAATATATAAAGCAGACAACATACAACGCAATTTCTCACCTGACAACGCTCCCTGATGACCGCACACTCAGACTGTCCTGGAGCCATGCCGCCCCTCCCCAGCTAGCCCCCTTTTATGCTGAGCATGACGTTATATGGTATGGAATACCCTTTCGGCTACTTTGAGTCAAACACCCTGGCTGTTTTCCCTCCCAGCTTCTTGTGAAAATAACTCTATCCTAGCCGAAACCAGGACAACTGGAAAAAAAAGGAGTTATCAAGGACATCAGTAGCATGTTAGGTCAACTCAATGGATTTAGGAGCCCAGAAGGAACTGGCTGAATACTAAATCTTAGAAGGACAATCTGAAAAGGCTGTCTTCAGCATTTTGGTATTTTCTGCTTGCTTTTAATCACTAAATGATGAAAACAGAGTGGGCTAAACAATCTACCAGACAGCACTAAGCTCTTAACACTCAATCTGCAGTGGGCTGGACCTCAGTCACCTACATGTCTGCTACCTTCTATATTCCAACTAGTGTTGTATATCTTCTGCCTTAGAAGGGCCTGAATGAATATTTTTAAACAATTTTTAAACTACATAACCTGCTCTTCCTTCAGCAGTTCAGTACAACATACCATAATGTGTATTTGGAACTTTATTTTTTAACACTTGATCTATAATTGGAAAAAAATAAATTTAAGAAAATAATAGAAAGAATGCATTTACATTCTTGAGCTCTCGCAAAATAAAGCACAACAAAGTCCATCAGTTACTGCAACTACACATATTTAAATCAAATGCAGGAACGTTCAACTACTCACAGTGACAGCAAGAGATATGAGTTCATAATTCTGTTTACAAACATTAGGGTAATTCCTGCAGATTTTTTGGTTTCAGGTCTGGGATTTATCTATTCTTTCCAAGATGAAAATACACTCCATAATTTCTAGTAGATGCTGTTGTAACACCAAATGTAGTGTGTCTATTTATCATACCAACTCATTAACTTTGCTTATTCCTGTCAGTTCTCAAGCTTGCCTTCTTAATCCTGCATGCTTTCTTTGTTGTGTAAGAGTTTTATTGATAGAAATATATAATATAATTAATAATAGAATTTTAAGCTCCAGAAATGGCTTAGCTTTACCAGTGTCAATTTTATTCTCAGGCAGAAATTAAAAGCCTGTTAAGTGATTTCAGAAATGAATTACTTTATTTCAAATCATCCATACATAGTATCTCTTAGAATCTGATGAATGCTCTGGGCTCCTACATATGTCCTTCATAATATTACAACTTCAGATAGTTCTTAATGAAGAATATACTTAGTATGAACTATCTGCTTTATATCATTATTAATATTTTCCCAATTGCTCTGCAGGAAATTACAGTGTAGAATCACAAATCTAATTACAATACACATAATGATAATCTCTGCTAACAGAATGACCCTAGACAATCTTCTGGAAATCTGAAAAATTTATAAAATGTGGACACAGTAAAAAAGAATACACTTCAATTAAAGGAAATATTTTCTGTACTAGCTAAGGAAAGGTTATATATATATACTCATCAGTGCTGACAGTCACTAACAGAAGAAACCTTTAGGAAACAACTTCTTGGAATCAAATCGAGGTGTTGAAATGCTGGTTCTGAAATGGTTATTTAGATTATTTCTGAAGTCACCTCTGCCACTGTACAGTAGTTATTATTACCAGGGAGGAACAAACACTGTATGTGGTTATTCCTTTCAGTTGTGATTAAGGAAGGAAAAAAAAAAAAGTTCACAAACATTTAGTACATCTTTGACCAAGCATTAGACAAAACAGAGAGTGTGCAATCAAAGCCTTCACTTGAATTGTGTGAGGCTTCGTCCCTGGTGTGGCTCCAGTAATTGCAGTGGGCTTACAGCAGGAATGGAATAAAGCTCATCGTGCAGAGCAGAACACACAGCACTACGTCTTGTAAACTGCTACACATTTCTGATCAGAGCAAGCAGCTATGTTTTAACTCATATTCCAACTGTGTCAACAGAAAAGCTCCTGGCAGATTAAACCAAGTAGCTCAGCAATGCCTTCTATGTCTTCAAGCAAATACACCATACAGATAGCAATTTAAAATAATAGGACAGATATTAAGTTTGAAGTGAGCAAGGGTGGGATTTTTTGCTTTTCTCTAATTCTTGCCTGAAATGCAGCAGAGTAAGATCACTAACATCATTTGCCATTAGCAAAGCTTGAGGTTGGAAGCTTTCAGGTCTCTGTTAGGTGCATGCATTCCCCGGTGTGCTGCTCTTGTTTCTATACTTAGCTGGAATCCCACTGAACAAATGGATTGCATGTGCAAGAGCAGAACGAATCAGGCTTTTAGTGCAACCACTTTTTTTCCCCATTCTGGCTGGGGAGAAATAAAGAACACTCAAAGTAAAAAGAAAAAATATAAATAATTATAAACGGATGCTCTCAGCATGCTATATGTCTGGTCTCAGTCAAATGTGATGTTATCTTTCAGCTATCCTGCAGAGATCTTTGTATCATATATAACTTTAAGTACAGGTTGCTATAGAATGCTAACATCTAATGAAAGACCTTACACAATGAAATGTAAGAGGTCACCAAGGGCGCTTCCATAATTATCTTCCAAAAGCTTCTGAGCAAGTGTAATTTGAGGCTAAAGGCAATCAGAAAGAGTACAACTCTGACGACCATCTTGACAGCATGGACATTCAGTCACCTCGATGAGGGACGAACAGATAATTTGTCACAAGGTTTGTGCAGCACGTTAAATGCAATGTCTTTCACTTCAGCTGTTTAGCCTATAAATATTTTAAACTGTGTGGTCTATTTTGAATGTTACAGACAGTTTCTAGTATTTGAATATTATCTTAACCTTACTTGAGCTGAGTTTGATTAGCGACAACTGGATAACGAAGTATTCCTTACCCAAGTGTGTCTAACAGCTATAAACTGGATCCTGGAACGGCCTAACAAGAACTCCAAACCCAAACCTCCTCCATCCTCTCTGGGGCTGCGCTGGAGGGTAGGCACAGAAAGTTGATAATACAGTGCCAACGGAAGCAGGACCATCTCTTCGTGACTGCTGGTGACCCTGGGACACAGTAAAATTTTCCAGTGTACCCTTAAACCTCTAGCTTTATAGGAGTATAACCATGACTGATTTTGTGTTTTGATGTTTGCATGTTTTATAGTCTGTAATAGAATGAAACTATACAACTTCACAGTATTGCACAAGGCACAAACTAATTTTTCTTCAGATTTCTACTGCTATATGATTCAAGGATTTTTGCCAGTTCCTTTCAGGGTGTAAAATTTTTTTCAAAGCTCTAACATGCTTCTCTAGGGGTTATTTAGTATCGTTTCACAGCAGCAGTGGCTATCATCAGATCCATGCACTAAACACCAACAACCCTTAGAACCTTTATAAACGTTTGAAGTATTTTTTCTCAAACATATAAATATTTTGTTTGTTTCTGAACACTTCTAAATTGAAAACCTGAAGTGAAAACATAGATCTTCACTTGAAACAGAACATGTTAACTTCAATGTGGTACAGAGATAACTGAACAAGGTTACATCCTGAAACAATCCCAACAAATAGTTTATGACTATCTAAGCTGCCTTGCTTTTACAAATAATTAGTGAAAGTGCCCATAGCATTGAAACTCTTAAAAAATACATATATTCCTGCAATATAAACATCTATAATACAATAATGTGAAAAGTTAACAAATAGCTATTCTTAACAATATTGGATTTATTTCTAAGATAAGATTTTTGTCTTGCCTGTAAGTGTCTTTGAAGAATGTGATTTACAACAGTAACTTCAGAAAATCCAAAAATAAGTGCTTTCGTTAATATATTTGCAAGGCAAAAGGATTTTTCTGATGCTGATTCCTACTTATTCTTTCCAAATAAAACTAATTTATTCCTGTATATAATCTGGCGTGAAAGGTAGTGCTGCGGATTTCCAAGTGGATCAAAACATTTTCCCTTTAATATTCCAAGGTCCTGCAAATGGGTCGAAGCAATCCCAAGCACAACTACAGGTTGAGCAGAGAATAGATTGAGGGCAGCTCAGATAAGAAGGATTTGGGGGTGTTAGAGGATGAGAAGCTCAAGATGAGCCAGCAATGTACACTTGCAGCCCAGAAAGCCAACCATGTCCTGGGCTGCATCAAAAGAAACGTGACCAGCAGGTGGAGGGAGGTAATTCTGCCCCTCTACACCACTCTCATGACACCCCACCTGGAGTACTGCATCCAGCTCTGGGGCCCTCAACATAAGAAGGACATGGAGTTGTTGGAGTGAGTCCAGAGGAGGGCCATAGAGATGATCAGAGGGATGGAGCACCTCTCCTATGAGGACAGGCTGAGATAGTTGGGTTTGTTCAGTCTGAAGAAGAGAAGGCTCTGGGGAGACCCTATAGCAGCCTTCCAGTACCTAAAGGGGCCTACAGGAAAGCTGGAGAGGGGCTGTGTACAAGGGCAGGTAGTGATAGGACAAGGGGTAATGGCCTTCAGCTGAAGGAAGGTAGGTTTAGATTAGATATTAGGAAGAAATTCTTTCCTGTGAGGGTAGTGAGGCACTGGAACAGGTTGCCCAGAGAAGTTGTGGAGGTCCCATCCCTGGAAGTGTTCAAGGCCAGGTTAGATGGAGCTTTGGGCAACCTGGTCTAGTGGATGGTGTCCCTGCCCATGACAGAGAAGCAGACGATCTTTGAGGTCCCTTCCAACCCAAACCATTCTGTGATTCTGTGATTCCTCAGAAAGCATCTTTCATCAATACTTTTGAAATCCTAGTGGCAAAAAGAGAATCAACATGTCAGCAAGACTTCTTCAATATATATTTTGAAATAGATCTGCTGCCAACAAGGTTTAGGGATGCACTGTGCCTTGAGTCACTATTCTGAACAAAGAATGACTCTGCTTACAGTGTCACAGAGACATACCAGTGCAATACCACCATTCGAAACCTATTTCACTCTTTCTCCAGGGTCACCTCAGTGGATTAGTTCTGATCAGGGGATGTATACACAAAGTACAGCTAAATTCTTTCCATTATTCTTCTTCACTCAGTTTCCCAGGTGTACATAAAGTCAGACTAAGCCCAAAGAATGGCACAAGTGGGGCAGACCTATAAATAAAGTGACGGCCTAGCAATCAGGTAAAGTTATGAGGGACCAACATATACATTTAACCTTGAAGCATGAAGCTGCTACTGTTGTTCTGACCAGAGCTTTAATGAAACATCCAGAAGTGAGGGGTAATCAACACCAGGAAAAGGAGAAGGCTATGCTTTAAAATGTTAAGATGAATATGAAAATTCCTCTCCACAAAAATTTCTGAGGATTCAAAGAAAACAGTTGAAACAATTTTGACAGAAATGTTTATTTGTTCCCTTCTACTTTTTCCTCTTATATTGACAAGGATGTGCTACCTGATGTGCCATCAGTTAATAACTTTCAAGAATATTTTTGTGCTCACTGATACACCTGAGGTACCAAATGCTACTTTTCCAAAAATAATCTTTACAAAGGTGCAAATCTCTACTGTAGACACAATTATGAGGGAACAGAGTTAAGCATAATGGTTTTAAATAGCTCTTTTATTCTGAAGTCAGTTTATTCACTTTACAGAGATATTTGCTGAAGCATGAAAGACACTTTTAATGGAATATTCAGCATGGTCAGGCAGTGTGGACTTTCTAGGTCTTCTGAAAAATTCGAGATTCTCCTGAACACCAATAAACATCCAAGACAATTAAACTGGAAGATGGAGAAAAAAATAAAATCAAAAGGATACAACAAAGTACTTTGAATGCTAGAGAGGAAGAAAACTTAGATGCAAAAAGACAGCATTTTGTTTTAGTTAGAGAGGGAAACTGAGTTGGAAGAATTATATTCTACAGGCTTCTGAGTGTAAGCAAAAATCAGGCAGGTGTGTTTTACCTTTGGACTTGTAAAAGTGGTAAGATATTTCCCGAACTTTAATTTCTTTCTAGAAAAACTCATTTTTTCAGATTCGGTTTGTTTTTCTCCTGTATGGATCATGACCATCAATGCAGTTTTCATTCGATTTTTCTTTAGAATCAGAAAGGTCAATAACTGTAGGTAGACAGAGGATAAATTGTAATTTTCAAGGATGGTGAGGTCATTTATCAGAGAAACCTAAACCTCTTGCAAACACTTTGCCAAATTTTATTTATGTCAAACTATAGCTTCTCAAGTCTGTATTTTGATAATTAAAACCCTGGTTTGACTTTCAGGTGTTATGCACACACCAGTTCTCAGTGAAATATCAGGAGACACTCAAAAAATGCGTAAGGATTTAGAATCACAGAATCATAGAATCACTAAGGTTGGAAAGGACCTCAGAGATCAAGTCCAACTGTCAACCTAACACCACCATGCCTACTAGATCACGTCCTGGGGTGCCATGTCTACACCTTTTTTGAACGTCTCCAGGGACGGCGATTCAACCACCTCTCTGGGCAGTCTGTTCCAATAACTCATGACTCTTTCCGTGAATTAAGTTTTTCCTAATATCCAACCTAAACTTGCCCTGACACAACTTGAGGCCATTCCCTCTCGTCCTGTTGCTTGCTACTTGGGAGAAGAGATCAACACCCTCCTCACTACAACCTCCTTTCAAGTAGTTGTAGACAGCAATCAGGTCTCCCCTCAGTCTCCTCTTCTCCAGGCTAAACAACCCCAGTTCCCTCAGCCGCTCCTCATAAGACTTGTTTTCCAGACCCTTCACCAGTTTTGTTGCCCATCTCTGGACACGTTCCAGCAGCTCAATGTCCTTCTTATATTGAGGGGCCCAAAACTGGACACGGTACTCAAGGTGAGGCCTCACCAGAGCCAAGTACAGGGGGACTATCACTTCCCTACTCCTGCTGGCCACGCCATTCCTGATGCAGGCCAGAATGCCATTGGCTTTCTTGGCCACCTGGGCACACTGCTGGCTCCTGTTCAGCCGGCTGTCAACTAGTGCCCCCAGGTCTTTTAGCCATAAACACTCACAGCTTTCCCTGGAGAATCTTCCTTCCTCTCTGCCCCTCCCATCATTTTGAGCAACATTTGAATAAGGATGAATAAATTTAAAAAATGGGTATCTCAGAAATTAGAGATATCTCCTGGGATTTGGAAGATTTCTGTTTCCGTCCCACGTCAGTAACAGATTTGTGGGTTTTTTTCCATCTGTAATAGCCCTCTCCTACCTCAAAGACCTGCGAACCTGATATCCATAAAAGACTGAGAGGCAAGTTGATGTTAAAGGACTACAATTTATATGAATAAGCAAATTATTGCCAACAGAACAGCACATACCATTTTGAAGTAAAAGTTATAAAAATCTAAGGATTCGTATCAAGATATGCTTAGAGTTACTCATATCCAATACTAGTGCAAGAGTCACTGATAAACAATTTGCAAATATAAAAACACAGGGTCTGAATAAGGTATTAATAAGACAACTTGTTTACATGGCAGCAGAGATTTGACCAAACCGTATAGATTATTTATTGCCTTAATTTCTACTTTCCTTAAAACAAGATCTGCTTTACTTCAAAGAATTCAGAAAAAGGTGAGCATTCATTAACACACAGAGTAAAAGCTGGCTTTCTAAACTTCCTCCAATCTCAAATGCACAAATATTCTGTTGAAAGAAGTATTTTGTATGAAATTGTTGATCTGATACCTCAAAATCAAATATGATCACTTTTATCTATACAGGAGGGAAAAAAATCTTTTTAAAAAAAGATTCTTCAACTGCCTCAAGTTTTCAAAGAACTGCTTTGTGTAAATCCACAGACTGTATAACTAAAATCTCAAAATTCTCACATTTAAATTTCATATACAAAGACTGCAATCCAGAAAGAAAGGACTATTCATATCAATTCAGGCTTGAAAAATTAGGGGATAATTAGGGGAGGGGAGAGGAGGGGATAGTTGAAAGGGACCTGCAATGATCATCTAGTCCAACTGCCTGACCACTTCAGGGTGGAGCAAAAGATAAAGCATGTTGTTAAAGGCATTGTCCAAATGCCCCTTAAACACTGACAGGCTTGGGGCATCCACCATCTCTCTAGGAAGCCTGTTCCAGGGTTTGATCACCCTCTTGGTAAAGAAACGTTTCCTCATGTCAAGTCCAAACCTCCCCTGAGGGACGCAGCTTTGAAACATTTCCACACATCCTGCCACCGGATCCCATGAAGAAAAGAGCTCAGCACCTCCTCAGGAAGTTGTAGAGAGCAATGAGGCCACCCCTCAGCCTCCTTTTCTCCAAACTAGATAAGCCCAAAGTCATTAGCCGCCCCTTGGAGGCCATGTCATCCAGAACTGTCCCCAGCTTTGTTGCCCTCCTCTGGATACATTCAAGGACCCCCACATCGTTCCTAAGATGTGGGGCCCAGAACTGCACACAGTACTCCAGGTGAGGCCCACCAAGGCTGAATATTGTGGGACAATCACCTCTTTTGACCGGCTGGTTATGCTGTGTTTCCTGCACCCTGGGATGAGGTTTGCCCTCTGGGCTGCCAGGGCACACTGCTGGCTCACACTGAGCTGCTGCCGCCACCCAGCACCCCTAGACCCCTTTCTGCAGTGCTGCTCTCCAGCCACTCCTCTCCCCATTTCGACTTGTGCCCAGCCTTACTCCGTCCCGGGTGCAGAACCTGGCCTTTGCTCTTGTTCAGTTTCATGCCACTGATGATTGCCCAATGCTCCAAACTACTTAGATCCCTCTGCAAGGCCTCCTGTCCCTTGAGAAAGTCAACAGCAGCTCTCACTTTGATATCATCAGAAAAGTTGCTGGTTCATTCAACTCCTGCCGCCAGATCATTGATAAAAACATTGAATAGGACTGGCCCTACAGCTGAGCCCTGAAGAACACTGCTGGTGACCAGTCACCAGTCAGATGTAGCCCCGTTCACTGCAATGTTTTGAGCTCTGCCCTTCAGACACTTCTTCAGCCTGCAGTCTACCTGCTCATCCCACTGCTGGACAGCTTGTCCAGAAGGATGCTGTGAGGGACAGTATCCAAAGACTTAACTAAAATCCAGAAAAACTACATCCACCACCTTCTTTTCATCCACTGGCTGGGTGACCTTATCGTAGAAGGAGATTAAATTAAACAGGACTTTCCC
>VWZZ01001900.1:9833-34284 GCA_013399095.1 Psophia crepitans
TAGATAAACATTTGCTGGAGCAAATGTTTCTTCTTTCCCAAAAGAAGAAAAATTGTCATCTCCACTGTTGTTAAACAAACAAATTAACAGTCCAATGAAACCATAAAGGAACCTAGGAACAATCAGTGAAATACTACGAGACCTTTCTTTTGGTGTTTTCTTTAAATTTCAGTTAGTATTTGGGCTGAATCTCAGCTTACCCTATCTCTTTCCATGTGCTACTCAGACCTTTCACAGATGCCAAAAAACACATGCACATAAATACACAAATAAACTTAAAATGTTCCTTCTTTGTTGTAGCCATCTGTTTTGTGATTTTTTTTTTACTTCCTCTTTCCCCAGGTAACGATGTGGTTCATTTAGTGTTTTCATGCTTTTAAAGCTCAGTTTCCATGAAGGCTGCTTGTAACTGTTCCCTGTCTTTCCCGTGTTGACAAATAAAGCTCCTTTCATCACTCATCCAGCAAGGTGCAGTCACTGTTTCACAATTTGTTGATTGCTCATAGACGGATCTCAGATCTCACCTGTCTTCTTTGGCAAAGGTGGAAAATGGGTGACTGTGTATCAGGAGTACACTCCATCAGCTCACGGGACAAATCAACACAAGCCTTAGATCACAGTAACTGTTCCTCACCTCAAACTCCAGAACACATATTTGGCCTTTGGGTTGAGACAGCTGAGGAGTGCTGAAATCAAAGGCAAGTGGTCAAAATCTTGGAGAGCTGAACTGTGGTTGTGATGTTAACACGTCTAACTGAGAAGAACAGAAAAGAGAAATCAAGAAGACCTGCTATGTGACATCTTTTCCCTCATTTCTAACAGTACTGGATACAGGGAAAATGCTTTTTATTAAAAGAAATAAATGGTAATATTTCATTGTACAGCATCCTTTTTCACATTTTTTGGTGATTGAACACTTTCTTGACAAGTTGTAGAGAAGCACCTCCCTTCCCCCCTCCCCCCCCCAAAAAAAACCCACCAAAAAATCCCCAAAACTTCAAAGTGATGTAATTTTTCTAGGAAAGTACCATCCTTTTACTGTGTTCGAGAAAGGCTTATAGAGGTTTTTTTGATTGTTTGTTTACTTTTGTCACAGTCAAAACAACACAAAACATGCCTTTCAATTTTGACTGGCTAGGAAAAAAAAATCTGTGTTCCCCACACAACGACAAAAAAGTTTTCATTTCAGTTTTTATATTGTGCACACTGTGAATCCATACTCTTTCCTTTTTTTTTTTTTGTACACAGGACCCAGAGACTCTGGTGGTAGGCACTTTACATATTGAATATTTATCCAGAGACACTATTACCCCCATTTAATTTACTTATCAGTATATTGTTTATTTCAAAATAAAACCAGCTTTGTATGAGTTCCTTTTTAAAATGCTTGTTTTATTTAAGTTCATGGATTTAATTGTTATAATAGGAATTATTTTTTCTCTAACAAAGCAAGAATTATTATCAGTACAAAAGAACAATGCTGGAATCAGACTTAGGAATTCAAAAGATAGTTGTTGCAATAACTAACTTTTATGTTAGTCATTTAAGCAGTGAAAAACAGCACTCCAAGTGAGCCAGATGTCAAGTTAGCAGGCACCAACTAGTTCTGATCCAAAACTTCTTTAACCATGCAGGTGCTTCTCTAAACAAGAGCTAATAAACCCTGCTGAAAGATGGCAGTGTGAGCCACTATTCCAGTGTTATTGCAGAAAGGGCTGTCGTTTTGAAATGTCACTGCCCACCAGTTACTTATTGCCACCTCTCAGCTGGATGTTATCACCTCACGTAACAGCCAGCTGACTTCCGTATAATGCTGTACAGTTTCATGTAAAGTCTCTGAACAGTCTTTAAGAGGATCAATCTGTCATTTGCCCATTGAACTATAGGCTTCCCCATTGTAGGGAAGATATTTTGAACCTTGAGAGAGAGAAAATAAAAAGTATTTCAGTATTTAGGAAGAAAAAACATCTACTTTATCCTTCTAATTTTTTGTTAGTTACAAAGGGAATTAAAGTGTACAGTAAATCTAGTCCAGTGACTTGTTACTGATACAGCAATTTTTACCTCCTTTAAATTTTTATCTAAGTAAACATATATAGGATTTATATAAACTTTGCTGTTTCTTTTATGATAAAGTAAAATCAAATGTTTATACAATATAGTACAGATCCTCAACAAGAATGTTTTGCCACTTGTAGGGAGAAAATAAAACTGCCATCTTTCACATGTTATCTTTCTGAAATGCTGTATGAAAAGTAGGTGGCAATCTAAGGACAGAGCAGGAGGGAAAAATACTTTGACTCTTTCATGAATTTTTCATAGTTCTGATAAAGTTTTAGATTCTGGTCCTGTAACTTTGTATTTTTGCTAACATTTTAATCAACAAAAGAATGGAACAATTATTTATTTGTGATCAATATCCAGCATAATCCAGAGAATTGATGGCACAATGCACAGAGCTCTGGGTCCTCTTGTACCTTATATTAATATTGCACCTGTTAGTTTGTTCTTACTGACATACTAACTGAACTGCTAAGTGCTGGCTCACTCTTGTCACCAAAGCCTTACGACTATTTTTTTTTTTAAAAAAAGTTAGGCCCTTTCATCTTTTTGCTAAGACTTCTGCCTTATCTCATTTGGACATTGATTACAGATCCACTGTGTCAAATGGTGAAATTTTGATTTAGCAAGAGTATGGGAAGACCTCAGGTTTCAGAACAGTGGAACAGAACTCTCTTCTCTCCTTCCCCTTTTTATTGAAATCAGGAGTCATATATTTGGAAGAGAAGAGGTGGAAAAGCAAAATGAGGAACCAGAAGTTCTCTGTCCTTGCTTGTCTAAAAACTATTAATCTGGGGACATTTAGGGTCAGTGTTGTCTATTGGAAGCCTATTCCAGGCTTATCTTCTATGCCTTCCCTACATAAGACTTTCTCAGGCAGTAGCCTGCTATTCTGCCCAGTTGGCTTGATTTCAGTCAGGGTTGCTTTATATTAGATTTCTAGATTCAGTGAAGGCAGTATTTGGTGTTATTTGTGCTGACTAAAAAGAATTCCTCTAAAGTAATAATGGTAAGATACTTCAAATGGATGTATTTCTGCATCTCTATGCTGGAGAACTAGTCTAAGCAATCACATAATCTTTCTATCGAGACCGTTTTGGCATGCATGCTGTGCTGATCATTATCTATCCAGTCCAGCAAATCACATATTTGGTTAAGGTTAAAGAAAATAGACCTTTAATTCCATTTCTCCAAATCAAAATATTGACTTTGACATTGGCACTGAAGTTACGTTGACTGGGTGTTCTTTGATATTGCCAACTTTGTGTTCCAATGTTTATTTTTACCTTCTATATAATTCTGAATTATTAAACTTAACACTTAAAAACAGAAGTAGATTTCTACTCAATGTGGCTGGAGAGACACCAAAAATGCTAACTGGGTATATCTTAGAACATCGAGTCACAATATTGTAATAATTAAAACAGCAACAACAACAATAATAATAATAGGAATAGTGTAGCCAGCAGGAGCAGGGAGGTGATTGTCTCCCTGTACTCAGCCCTGGTGAGGCCGCACCTCAAGTACTGTGTCCAGTTTTGGGCCTCTCACCACAAGAAAGACATAGAGGCCCTGGAGCGTGTCCAGAGAAGGGCAACGAAACTGGTGAAGGGGCTGGAGCACAGGTCTTATGAGGAGCAGCTGAGGAAACTGGGACTGTTTAGTCTGGAGAAGAGGAGGCTGAGGGGAGACCTTATTGCCCTCTATAACTACCTGAAAGGAAGTTGTGGTGAGCTGAGGGTCAGCCTCTTCTCGCAGATAACTACTGACAGGACTGGGGGGAACGGCTGCAAGTTGCGCCAGGGGAGGTTCAGGTTGGAGATGAGGAGAAATTTCTTCTCGGAAAGGGTGATTGGGCATTGGAACAGGTTGCCCAGGGCGGTGGGGGAGTCACCATCCCTGGATGGGTTTAAGGAAGGGTTGGATGTGGTACTTAGGGACATGGTATAGTGGGTAATAGGTAGTGGGGGTACGGTTGGACTAGATGATCCTTGAGGTCTCTTCCAACCTTAATGATCCTATGATTCTATGATTCTATAACAACAACAGATACTACTATGTCTAAATAGTTGTCCACTAGGTAGTTGTCAGCCATTCATTGTGAATAGCTTCAGAGTATTCATAGCCACTGTGAATAGGCTAAGAGTGGCTAACAGCCCCTAAAACAGAAAGCTTGGAAGTGAGGCCAAGAATATGGCTGGGAAGCTCAGGACTGAGACTCAGAAACATAGAGGCAAGGTCAGGAGAAAGATCAAAAGAAGTATGAAAGGTTTGGGCAAAGCAAGTTCAGTGTAGGTATGAGAGGGACGTTTTTGGGTTAGGCAAAATACTTTTCTCCATTTTTATCCTCTCTCTTCCTTCTCCAACTTCTAACATCCCGCCATCCTCTTATACTTGCCTCAGAAATTCCCTGCTTGTCTGTTAAATTCAACAGGGGGCTACTCTACTTGCTGAGAAGGTGGAGACAGTGATGAAGGAGTACCAGCAGGGATAAGCATGGGGTTCAATATCAGCTGTCCTTTTAAACAAAAGTTTGAGTTGAGAGAAGAAAAGCATAACATTGTCTGAAACCTTCTGATTTAAAATGCGATGTTTTTTGATCAAAATAAAAGGTAATAATTTTCTAGTTATGTAGGTAGAAGATTGGCAACCTTATCAATAACACAGAAATCACCTTTTTTGTGTTACTAAAAAAAACTATTTAGAAATCATATACAGGGATTTATTTGTAAACTTAGCCTTTTGCCATTATACAGCTATGATGTATTTTTTTCTCTTGCTCATGGATATAATATTCAAGAGCTGTTACACAGCTTTCAACTTCTCCTTGGTATGTTCTTTATGTTATAACAAATGAAGAAAAGTTCCTGATTTCAATTAACAAGGATATGTACCTATCTGATCCTCTGGAGGTATTCTCTATTGTTTATTGTACACGTGTTTTTCCATTGACTTACGTCCTTGGAAAAGCTGACAGAAACTACTTCAGCAAATATCTGTATGACCATGGAAACTTTACAGGCCTTTCTTCAGCATATTTCTATCAGGTAGAAAGAAGTAATTTCTTAAGGGAATAGGCACGGATTTGGTAGCACAAGAGAGGCGAGTGTGCCATAGCTCCATGTCCCAAAATCCAACCAGTAGTGAGGCTGAGCGTGTATTCTCGATAGGTACAAACGCGCGAGTATACCACAGATACACATATATACATGGCAGGTAAGACAGATCAGCACAGCCATACACATTCAGCACTCACTCGAATACAGAGAGCCCCAATGGCTCCCCTCACTGGCTGAGCAGTATGAAGGTCCACTGGTGAGAATATATACATACATAGAGTGTGAATCCCTCCAGCAGCTGGGCTCAGAACCTCAGCCTGCCCAGTAGCTGTCCCCACATGCCAGCCTCCCCAGTTACTGGCACCTGGGCATAGAAATGCCAGAGGCAGCAACACCGCTCCAACTGGCACAGACTGCCTCATTTGGCTCCGCACATGCACATGCATACTTGCAGAGCTCACTGGGACCTCCCTGGTCCCCATTAAACACCCCCTATTGATCTCACTCTTAGATACTCACACACACCCCCCTCACTCCTGATACCCCCCAGACCCTGCAGTCTCTCTGGCCAGGACTCTTCTGTTCCCACCAAAAGCCACCTTTTCCTGTGGTATCACCCTTAGGGTCATCCTTGGCTCGCAGGACACTTTGCCTTCTTACCAGCTAGTCTGTCACGATCTTTCCTAGCTGGACTTGGTCTGGTTGGGATGGAGTTAACTTTTTTCGTAGTAGCCTGTGTGGTGCTGAGCTTTGCATTTGTGGTTGAAACAGTGTTGATAACACACGTGTTTTGACAATGCTTGCATAGTCATAGAATCATAGAATAGTTTGGGTTGGAAGCGACCTTTAAAGGTCATCTAGTTCAACTCCCCTGACGTGAGCAGGGACATCTTCAACTAGATCAGATTGCTCAAAGCCCCTTCGAACCCAACGTTGAATGTTTCCAGGGATGGGGTATCTACCACCTCTCTGGGCAACCTGTTCCGGTTTCACCACCCTCATTGTATAAAATTTCTTCTTTATATCTAGCCTGAATCTGTTTTACTTTAAAACCATTACCCCTTGTCCTATTGCTACAAGCTCGGTTTAAAAATCTGTCCTCATTTTTCTTACAAATCTCCTTTAACTATTGAAAGGTCACAGCAGCCAGTTAGAAGTCCTGGGCAATCCCTAAGTGCTCTTCCCCTGTTCGCCATAATGTGTCTTATACTGCCAGGTAGTGACTCCCCTCAGTCCAAAAGCTGCTCTGGTGTTCACCCAATTTGATGTGTTGGGTCCCACACACTACGTCTGAAGGTCTCCTGGGATAGCTCTGGGAGTAGCCCAGACACACTATCTGTGCCTCTGAGTTTTTAGTTTGGGTCCTCCACATCTGTCATTGTACTCCTGTGCTCCTCTGCAGCAATGGCTTTTCTGATGGGCTGCTGGCTCCTGTGATGAGCTTGGGAGTAGTCTGGCAGGGTATTATTCTGGTCCCCACATGCCATTGTCTCTCTGATCATTTATGGGTGTGCAGATGAGCTTTTATCACATAACCTGACACAATCCAATTGTAGCAAATGGATTCTGTCTTTTGGGATTCCTTCCTTTTTTATTGTCCCTAGGGCACTCTTTCTATTATAATACAATTAAGGAAGATGAGTTTCAGGTGCCTTTATCAACATCAAAGCAGGAAAAAAACTATTAGATTAAGCAATAGAGGCCCTGCCCAAAGCAGCACCTGAGTGAATTGCAGACTACTTCCAATCTTCTTAACTAAATATGATCAATTGGAAAGGGAGAGTGTTCCATTGCCTCCACTGGAATACATTTCCTTCTGGATTACTGTTCAATTAATTAACCTACCAGATACAACTTATCTCTTGGGCTACAAAATATGTGTATTTTTTTATTGCATTGAAATGGATCACACACATAGTATAATGCATAGCATCCATAGAAGATCATCATGTATACATCGTTACAGAACCCATGTTTTACAGACTCAAACAATTGTACAAATTTCCAGGCTATAATTTTTAAAATAACATGCCACCATTTTTCAGGAAGTTCTAGAAAATGTTCACCAGAGGTGTAGGAAAGCATTTCTTCTGAGACATTTTGATCTATTTTTTGACACAACTGTGACATCAACTTAAGGAATGATGTGAAAGGCAGATTGAGGTTACACACACAAACCCAGCAGTTTGAATAGTGAATCCTAGCAGTAAGAATAGTGAAGAACAAAACCAGATCGTCTACAGTTGTGTCTGGTACCATCACTGCAAGTTTTTGAGGACAGATTGATAAAAGAATATATTCAGAAAAATATTGGCACAGTAGCTACTGATTTTGGGCAGAAATAGTCAACTGGTCAAGAACTCTTCCCATCCTCTTTTTTCAGAAAATGATATTTTTATGATTCTCATAGATGTACCATCATTTCACCAAACTGTGATTGTAACAAGATATTGGAAACTGACTCCTTAAATTTTTATAAGGGGAAACAACACTGGAAATCCACATGAATTGGAAAACATGCTAGACTGGTCCAATCAGGAATTAATTTGCCTTAGAAATTTCAATCCATCGACTGAGTCTTTGTCCCCAAAAGGAATTCACCTTCAGAGACTGAAATTAGAGACTGAGACAAACTGGGTACTCCTTTTGTGCAGATACATTTTCCTCTCTGTAGGTTGACTCTACAAAGAAATTAGAGATCACAGCTTCTACACCATCATCATCTGGTAATATTACCACCTAACAATACTAAGAGAAGGTCCAAAATAACCTAAAAGACAACACTTCTACTTCCATGTTGAAATTTTCCATTAGAACATTCCCTGTTGATTAACGGAGTTAGTCTCAAGTTACAAACCATATGTCTGTGGAAATACCTTTGTGTTTGGATCACTGTTCCAATCTGGGAAGGTCCAGGCCGGGGAGATTCATTGTTATACCCAGAGTGAGATTAAGACACAAACGAGGTCAGATGCCACCAACTAAAGGAATTTACTGGTTACGCACAAATGCAAAAGAAAAAGGGAGAGAGTGAAAGGAAAGAAGGGAAAAAAAGAAGAAGGAAAAGGTTAATTGCAATAGCTACTACAGCAGGGCTGCAGCATCCTGACAGTCTGATTCATCTTCAAGTCCGGTGGAAGAATGTTCTGTCTGATGTTGGTCACTTTGGCCATTTTATTGGGTTGTGTTCTTCCTCTTTTCGAGGATTACTCAGCATATTCTAGGAACTGTTTTGCCTAACCACACCCACCGCCTGGAGGTGGTGCTCATGCCCAATACCATCACTGGGGGGTCTCTGGGAGTCTTAGGTGGTCTTCAGGAGTCTCCGGGCCCCTCTGTCTTCCAGACCCTGGGTCTGGGTGGTGGCACAAGTGTTAAGTTATGTTTCTTAAACTCAGTTCTACATTCAGGTCCGTAAGAAGGTAGGAAACATCCGATCTTATGGACTGATCATTGCTCCGTCGCTTTAGCAGTGGTGTCAGTCGGTGGCTTGACGTTCCAGCAATGTTGAGACAGGCATCCGACACAGTCTCTTACAATCACCCTTTAGGTTGTTATTAGTGTCAGTGCTGGCAAGTCTGAAGGTGTGTGAGAGGATGTTTATATATGTAGTGCTATTTATTAATATCAGTTAAACAGAGAAGCTTTCATAAATGTTAAATAGTTACAAAAAGGTACTGGTGTCTGAAGGTTAATAAATATACCAATTAATACTGACGATTCCCCCCTCCCCAAGAATAGTAGAAACAGAATTGCATTTACTAGACTAAATAGTTTCACTCAGGGAGACTTAGTAAAACAAGGACTGCAGCTGGGTGTGGAGCTGTCATGCTGCTGTTGTGCGTAGTGTGAAATTGGTTCTATTCTGTTGATATTCTGTCATCTAGATACAAGGGAACAATATCACCCCAGGAGAAGCTCTGTTTCTCTGTGAAGGAAGTGTTCCTGGAAACCATGCTGAGACTGTGTCTTGGTGAAACAGGGAGGTACCACTTCGTAGGATCATTTTCTGAATCCTGAATATAGGCACACATGTTTTGGCAGCAAATATCTAATGTCTACAGAGGAAGGGACCAGAGCTGTTCCAAACATTTCCCTGTTGGGTATATTTGGGCTGGCCTCTTGTTATTCTGAAAGGTGTTCCTTACGCACCAGGTGTGGAGCACAGATGTTCAATTTAAAGGTTGGAGATTATGCTCCAAGAGGAAATTGTGGACCTCTGCCACTAGTTCAGCAACATCCAGAGTCTTCACTGAACTTGGACCTCTGCAAGAAGGGAATAAAAGGCTAAATGAAATGCAGAGGAAACTATACAAAATAGAGAGATTAGTATACAGCATACAATATATAGTACATGGTGTGCAATGTGTTATATATAATATGCACTGTATAATATGTAACATATAATATACACAGAAATGAAGTATACCAGGAGAATGCCGGATTCACATCAATTGGCATCCTTTTCCCTTCTCTGCTCCTTATACTGTCTTTGAAAATTAGGGCCATAATTTTCCTACATTTCCTCAGAACTTATCAACTGATTAAGGAAAAAAAAAATACTTTGGGATTTGCGCTTTGTATGCATGGGAAATCCTTAAATGAGGTGCTTCAGGCTGTGTTTGATTTTCTGGGTTTGCAAAAAGGTGTTTAGTCACTTCTGTTTGGCCGCCAGGGACTAGATTCCTTGTATGCAAATGCATCCTTATATATACAGATGAATGTATGTGTATGGTAGGGCTGTATTCCTCCAATGATTTTGTCTGACTTGTTTGAAAGCATGTACATCGTTCCTCTTACTTGTCTTTCTTGCTTTCAAAAAATTAATGTTTTTAAAAAATACAAACCCTCCAAAACCAGAACATTTAAATCAGTCCATCATTAAAAAATCATGGCTTCTAATTAATTATTAATTATTGAGAGGAAAGACAACATGCAGTAGCCTCGGGCTTGACAAGCTGTCAAGAATGCCTGCCAAGGCTGCCAGGCTCACCAAGCTCCTGGGTAGTCACCACATTAAACACAGAAAGTTAAATGACATTTCCTGGAACCTGGAGAATAGCAATTGGACATAAAAGTAACTTTCTGTTTTGTTCTTTTTTAAACATTGGTATCCTTTATAGTTTCTTATTCTTGGCAAATGATAGAAGACAATGGAAAATCTCTTAGGCAGACAACAGCACATAAGTGGTAGAGCAGCTAATAGATTCCTACAAAAGCACATGGTGAAAACAGTTTGGAAAGACAGTTATCACAAAGGGATAAATTCCTTCGTCATGAATATATTTTCTGTAAGAATAAAAAGTAAAGTGACTGAAGACAAATGAAAACAGAAATCACAGGGTGCAGAACAGCATGCAGAGCTGTCATCACTTCAGTTTACAGGGCAAGGTAATTTTAGTTGGCCATTTACCATGCAAATAGGTTTCATTAACCACCTGAACAAAGAATAGGGCTGTATTGTGGAAGTCTTTGACCTGTTGTAGTGTTCCATTCACTCTCTCAAAATGATCTTAAAACACTACAAGATTGTGAATGGTTAGGGAAAGAGAAACCTTTTCTTAGAAACTGTAATACAAGCAATCCTTGAGAAGAAAAATATGTGTTCTGCAAATCTCTTTTAAAGGAAAAGCATATTATTGGAGAAGGAAACACCATGATACTTCATAGAATCATAGAACCATAGAATGATTAGGGTTGGAACAGACCTCAAAGATCATCTAATTCCAACACGCTCACCATGGGAAAGGGAATCCTCCACTAGACCAGGTTGCCCACAGCCTCATCCAACCTGGCCTTCAACACTTCCAGGGAGGGGGCATCCACAACTTCTCTGGGCAACCTGTTCCACTGCCTCACCACCCTCACAGGAAAGAATTTCTTCCTAATATCTAATCAAAATCTGCCTTCTTTCAGTTTAAACCCATTTTCCCTTGTCCTATCACTCCCTGCCCTTGTAAACAGTTCCTCTCCAGCTTTTCTGCAGGCCCCTTTCAGGTATTGGAAGGCCATGATTAGGTCTCCCCTGAGCCTTCTCTTCTCCAGGCTGAACAAGCCCAACTCCCTCAGTCTGTCCTCATAGGAGAGGTGTTCCAGGCCTCTGATCAACTTTGTGGCCCTCCTCTGGACTTGCTCCAGCAGCTTCACGTCTTTCCTGTAATGGGGACCTGAGAGCTGGATGCAGTACTTCTCATATTTAAACACAGAAAAGAATTTAGGTAACTTCCCAAAAATATTTTGTTCTTGGGGACTTGTCCAGCTAACTACAGAAAGAGTATTACTGGTAGAAGTAGGCAAATCTATTTGAATTGAAAAGATTGGTTTACAGTTTAAAACACGTGTTAAAACAATCTTTTAATTCACCACATTTGTAAGAAATTAATAATAAAACATACAGATATTTTGAAACTTCCAAACTATACTTGGAACTCTTGAAATCATTACAGGTAAAAGTATTTTCTGAAAACAGCCTTCATAGATTCCTGAAACTTCTCTGGCAGAGATCTCAGACTTGCATACCCTTTCCTGAATGAAAAAGCAGAAAGTGACATGTTTTCACCCTATGTATATTTTTTTTTTCCAGAGCTTTAAAATCTGCTTCTAAAGTACAATGTCCATGTAAATTGGATTATAACCTAATTTTCCACAATCTGAATGAATGTCAAAATGTTTCAACATTAACTGATTAAAGATCAGAGGTGATCATTTTTGTGTGATCAATTTTACCTTAGATAATTATATTCAGAAAGGACTAATGTGGACATTACCATACATTGCCATGGTTAAATGTTTTGTTGGGAAATTACAGTTACTGATGGACTATTACAGAATAAACTTTCTCTATACAAGGGTAAAACATAAACGAAAGCTCTCTCATTAATCTCAGTGGGATCATGCCTTTAATTTCTATACTGAAAAATGAAAAAAAAAAAAGTGAGAGAAAGCTGTAATAGAAGTCAGTATTTGTCAACTTCATTAGTCTAGAAATTTCTACCTGTACAAAGGATGTATCTAGAAATATTCTAACTTATGAAACACAGGCTTTACTCCTCTATTTCTTTAATACGCTCCAAAAACATTATCACTTAACCACAAAAAGAAAATAAATAAATCTGTGAATAAACATGCCATACATTTATTGTATGTGCAATGTTATACGAAAAGATAAATATAAAACAGTAGAACAATCTCAGTAAAAAATATTACATAAATATAAAAAGTATTCAGTTCAGCCTAGAGTAAATTATCAAAATAATACAAAAGAACATTTCATAAAAGCCCTAGAAAAATCATAGAAGGTGCATATACTTCAGGGGACTTCAAGAGTAAATGACGCTTTTTTTAGGGACTGTGTTTGGGTAGATAACAAGGAACACAAATATCAAACCAGCATGGCCTGTATTTTTTTATTACGGATGATTTATTGGATATGTTTTCTATATTGTATCATATTATATATACACAGAATAGTCAAAAGATGCCAGATTCTGCAGTGCAACTAATTCTGGTCCAGTAGGATTCTGACATGCACAATACTGTGCGGTATTTCCTCTGGTCCCGTCATCGCCAAAATATTTCATCACGTTTCAGTGCCCTCCTGAAAGGCACATACATTTTCATTGCTATCACCCAAGTATCTGTAAGCTAACGGATGATCATTTCAAATTAAATCATGAATTTGAGTGGATTTGTACTTTGCCACAAAAGATTTACTATTGGGTGAGCATGATTTTTCCAAGTCTGTCTTTCTCTCATTACTGTTTAGAAATGTTGTGAATTTTTCTGTTCCCTAGGGAGTTCCTCTTTTATTTCCAAGGTAGTCCTGAGCCTTCATCTCTGTGTTTTAACCTCTCCCAGAGCCATTCAGGCAACATCTATGAAACATGTGCAGGACTACTCTTTCTGGCACTGTGGCTGGTTGGCTTGAAAAAGACTATGACCCCACTAATAAACTCTTCTACACTCCAGAACAAGGTGCCTCTACCCAAACTACATCCTGGGAATGATCCTCCTCCCATGCAAACTCATGAACCACAGCCAGGAATCCTTTGGCACTGGACAAAATCATGCCAGAGACTAAGTTAAAAATTTAACAGTATAAACAATTATGTTTCAGTACCTGGGAACATTGCCTGGCATTGCTTAATTTCTTACTACGGTTGTAACTTCAGAGTTTTCATAGGATATAATTAGACAAGGCTAGGTCTTCAAAGCTATTTGTACATCTAGCTTCCATTTTTTTTCAACGAATTTAGGCCCCAAAACTGCCTTTAGGAAAAGGGCCAAAGTGCACAGAATAAGCACATGCACCTCTGCAAACTGATGCAGATCCAAGTCCTGTTCAGTGCTGAAGCAGCTTCCTGGAACTCTACACAATGGCACATACACAACATCCGCTGCTGTAAATCAGCAGTTACTCCTCACTCATTTTGGTTTGCTTTTTATACGGCCTCCACTTGGACAGATGAAAATATTTCTGCGAAACCATTTCACCCCTCACTCTTGAAAGCTGATGTCAAACAAATGGTGGTAACTTAGGTGACTAGCTAGAATGTTAGATTTATTTACCATTAGGAAAGTACTGCAAGCAACGAAAGCATCTATGTTTAAAAACATAGTTTTTAAACAGTCCTCCCTTTCCAGAAGATTTTAAGTGTATAAAGATGGCTGGCTACTGTTTAGATAGAAGTACAAATAATTGAGGGCAAACTATTGCTGCCATGCATAGGCATTTGAGAGCAGCAGTAACGCAGAGGGCTATGCTTTGAACTGAATAATGTGTACCCTGTTTTCTGTGTGGACAGCAGTGTCCTGAAAATCTCTCTCAAGAAATTTCCACACTATCACTCTGTTGTGGCTGGCTGGACCTGCCAGCTGAGATTACTTCTCATGTTCTGTCTTTGTCTCACCTTCTGGCTGTTGTTCCTCTCCCTAGGCATTTCTGTTTTGATTCTTTGTTTTGTAAGAAGCTTTAGCAGTAACTCTAGCACACTGAGCTACAAAAAAACCCCCTGTGTTCAGCATACACTAAGAGTTTGAATAAAACCCACAAAAGCAAGCAGACTCAGATCCACAACAAGGCTTCACTGTATGTCTGCCTGAAATTACTTATAAAGTGGCAATTAATGTTGTGCATGCATATTTATTTATTACTATACAGCATTTGTGCACATGTATAGATGTATTCATGGACACATAGATAGCAGGCCACTCCTGGCATTTCTGATGTGGAGGAGACACCCACTGAATAGATCATCTGGACTGCAGTGTGTTCCTCCCAGTGGATTTACTGTAACTGAGAGGGCATTGATGTTATTGTTGGTATTACTGACCATGGACAAGTCACGTAAACTCTCAGTGTGGTAAGTTTAGTCAAACTGACAATTATTTTACCCCTTTAAGAGTATTTTGATATCTATGGATAAAAATGATGGTACTGTAAAGCAGTTTGTCCCATCCGAAATCTCAGGGACTATTCATATAAAATACAACCTCAGCAGGAACAAAAATGTGAGATGTGAATAAAGTTACACCACATTATTATCAGAGCGTATTTATTTTTTATTAGTCTCTCACTGAATGTGAGAAAGGCTAATAAACCAGATAAGTCTAAGATGTGTGCAGAAAACATGATCAGTCATCAAATAAACCAAGTATTACTATGAGAAACAGAATAGGTGAAGGCTTATATCTTGTGATTTTCCAGCTTTTAAAGTTTGTGTTAAAAGTTTTCTGTCACTAAAAACACTGATTTAGGTCTCTCCTTGAACAGATGCTTCTTTTTATAAAACCTGTAGGAACTTCAGGTCTATACTTGTAATTAAAAGAAGCTTCTGGGAATATGTTCTGCTAATCCCTGATTAGTTAAATACTAACTGTCCCTAAGGCTCTGGTTTGCATTGCTCCAACTAGACCTCCCTGCTATACAGATCTGCACTTGATGAGGTTAAACACTGTTAAATACATCACCCAGGGCCACCTGGTCTTACAGCAAAGGATCTAATTCTAGCTCTTTTTTTTTTTATTTAGCTATACAAATACAACAGATCGTCATTGTCAGATTTGACCTAAATTAATAATACAATTGAAAACATTACTACAGACAACTGTCAGAAAAATATAGAAATTCATGTCCTCAAACCTCTAGACAGTCTTCTTGTATGACCATTAAATTATGCAACCAGGACAAAAGCTGATTCCTGAATGAGCAATAATGTTAGTATCAATACTTCTGTCACATGCAAAACATCTAAAGTTCATGAGAGAGATGATAAAAATTAATGTAAGAAGAAAGTTTTGAGAAGACATGGTAGAAAAATTTTAATTTTTTATGACTTTTCAAGAAAAGCAGCACATTTATTTTCAAAGGTCTTTCCTGAAGATTTAGTTATTTTCACATCATGATTATCTGGCTAATCCATTAACTCACTTTATGTGCAGAGGTGAGGGCAAAATTCCTATTCTTTTAATTTGCTAATCTAATATAGGATTCATCTCACTAACTTGAGAGCATCTAAAAGTCATTCATTTTAGTCTACAGTCGTCACATAGTTTCCTTCTAGAGTCAATGGAGAGGAATTGGCATCATCATGGAGCAATTAATCTGCTTTAACGTCGGTGTCTAAAACAGGTGAAAGAATCACCCTCTGGAGGTACCTGCTTTTCTCTATCGTCTGTAAAGACACCTCCAGTAAGTCACTAACAATAGACATCTAACTTTGAAAAGCTTACATTTAAATTTGATCAATTCCAGCTCAACTGATTTTTCTTGTAACAAACCATGATTACGTGAAAGGTATTTCCACCGGTGACTAGGATAAAGTGTTTTTTGTTTCAGCATCACAAATCATTCAGATTCCCATTCTGTCATTCCGACCTACAAAGAATCATGCTTTATTTGTAGTGGAGAATGAAGCTCGACATTGAGGAAGGGTGGAAGAGCTTGATGTGAGGTTACTAAGTCCTTGTAGAGGAGGTTGAAGCATTTACCTGCCAAAAGTTCCTTTTCACTGTTCAAAAGCAGTGTACTGATTGGTAAGTACTTGCATTTCCTGATTGCTTTTGATTCAGATTGCCACACAGAGGATGATTTTTCCTTTTTTCTTTCCTGATTCAACTGATGGGGTTTTTTTTACAATGTTCTGCCTGGCCTTTTTAGCCTTGTGTTCAGCTTCAGTTTTGTGAGTTCACCTATGGCATCCCCAGATCACATATATAATACTATCTGTCCCGTGTTACACAAAATACCCTAAATGTATTCTTTCTAGTATTCTCTTCTTTGTGACACTTGCAGTTTTTATACTATTCTTATATACTTGCACCCTCTGGGACACTAGGCTTAAACTTCACCTCTGAGATTTTTGCTAGTAGCACAAGTACTTCTTTTTTCCCTTTACAATAAATAAGAAATTCCAGATATCCACACATTGTTTAGAGCATTGGAAGCCAGAGTGTGAGTTTCTGATTAGAAAAATCCTTCAGCATCTCTTATCCTTATTCAAAGTGTGGAAAGCATACCTACCACATTCTCTTAACACTCCTTTCACTGTGACAGAGATTATCTCTGTTTATCTCATTTCACATGGGATTTTTTTCTGATCTGCTAGCTACATCTAATACCTCAGGCAGTTTGCTTCATCTTTCTGGCCATATACATGGCTTGCAGTTCATATTCAAGTCCTTCGTAAATTATTTCTGAACTCATTTATCAGTTTTATGGTAAATTATACTAAATTAGCTTTTGGTGAGTGCTAAATAGATTTTTATATATTTACATATTTGATGTTGTGGAGTTCATATATTATTTAAGCTTTTATTGCTTTGGAAGTTTTTCTTTTTAATGGAAGCCATTAGAGGCTGTACTCCTCTTAAACTCATTTGATCATCCAGAATTTCTGATTTCAGCTGCTCTGTGGTCAGCCTACTCGTAAAAGCAAGATGTTTTCATTTTTCTAAAAATAAGGGACAGTGCCATACCCCTGAGTGTTCTCCTTCCTGGGGTACGGCTGCCTGGGCTCAGCACCAAACTAGAGACAGTGTTGCTAGTAGCCATGAAAGAGTGAACTAGAAGGTGTCTCACTGGGGGCTTCCCCAAATGTCTTTGCTAGGAAACCTCAGAGGCACTCCCTCCTCCTTTCTTGGGAGATACTTTTAAGCTGAGGCTCTTGTGCTTGGTGCCCACCTGAGCTCCTGGACCTGTCATGTCACAGCCATGGCTTTACCTAGTCACAGGCCTGATCCCCCACCTGTGGTCCTGCGGTCCCACGTCCCAGCCTGACCTCTGCCTCTCCCCATCCCCATGGATGAGTGTGATGCCTGGGGCTAGAGTTTTCCCGGTACCCTGCTCCTGGCTGGGGTGGTGAGACAGCACTAGCTGGAGGCCCTGACCCTGTCAGACCTCATGGGGATCGTCCCCCTCCCAGGCTCCATCCTGCGCCCTGCCATGGTAGTCAGCTCCCCAGAGTAAGCACAGCCACATCTTGACCTATCTCACTTGTTGTTGATAATCAAGATAATCTGTTTTCTAACACTACATGCCTCAAAATGGAGCAGAAACCCTGTATTAGGCTTTGCAGAGGGTCTGAAATACCCAAGCCATTCAGAAGTTACAAATGTAAAGATAAGGTGAAAGTGAAGAAAGTGCAGAAAAATTATTTGCTATTAGTCAAAGGCATCACAAAAGAGAGGATTTTTAGAAAAAAATTAAATAGAAATCCCTCAGCTTAAATATATTTTCATTTTTTTTTACTAATTTCAAGATTTTGTAGTTCAACTTGCTTTGCTTCAGTGATTCACTTCATTCTTAATGGTTGACTGAGCTGGGACAATAACAGACTGTACAGTAAGTGTTCCTTGTGTGTTGTACCAATTTCGTGCGTGGGGATGATTTTGATGAAATGTACTGCTTATGAAGAGAATCAATAGGCAGTAATAGCCTTAGCTGGGCCAGGTACACGGAAGAAAGAGGCTATACAGGCTTTCCTAGGTAGGTCTGCCAATATATCTCTATTACTTACAGCAACTTGACTCTTCCAGTCCAAAACATGTTGGAAAGAGAGTTAGGGATCAATTTCTGATTGCTAAACTGCCAAATACAATCTAAATTTTAGAAACCACCCTGTGAACAAACCTAACCCTTGGGACCTTTGAGAGCCTGCTCAACTGGGTGATAGAGCTGCACTTTTCACATTTTGTGAAACTAGTAATTGAAGCTGCACTGTTTGAAGTCTGTGATATTTTCTTTTTTCCCCAATTATTCTGAATATTTCCAATTAATATGCATACTATATTTGTGTTTGTTTGCCTGTCTATTTGTATAAATATGCGTATACATACCTTTTTATATGGGAAAATAGTTTGCACAATGTGAAGTACAGTTGACGCTTCACAGGTGTATAATCATACAAAACCATTGTATTCATATATATGTCTTTGAACTTGAAAAACAATTTTGGGACAAATGTTAAATCATGAACAATAGTAGAAATGTTACATCACAAGCTATAGTGACTGTCTAGTGAAATATGGAGAGAGGAAGATCTCTTTCTCTTCTGACTGGTAATAACATGGTATTTTTTTCCAGGACATATAGAATCACAACTGTAAGCTCACCATTACGATGGAGCACTTAGTTTTTCAGCAGCCAAATACTTTAGAGTGAGGAGAGAGATCTTGGAAATAGAAATGAATGAAAATCCTTACAAAGAAGAAATGTGTTACATTCTATTTTATCATTTTTCTTTTTTGTAGTTGTGAGAGGGAGTACTTGTGTACTTGTACTGTAAGAGGGAGGCACTTTGATTTGAAGAGATTTCAATCAGACATCTTTGTGGTAAGTCCAATGGCTTAACTAACATCCTTGCATTGTGTGAGAGGAAAAGAAAACCAGTTATTAACAAGCTGGTCTGATGCACAAAGACCAAGCAGAATGAGAAGTATATGGATACAAAAAAGGAATCAGGCTTGCCCTTCTCATTCCAGCTATGTGTATTTTGGGGTCATTTCTAATACATTGTCAATAACAGAAGTATCTGTTCTAACCTTTGTTAAGAACTGCTAATGAACTTCATGTATTGTGGCAATTACTAAGTATGTATGTTTGGAATAAATTCCAAAATTATTTGTTAGTAAATTGCAAACATCTGTGCAATGAAACTTATTTGTATTCAGAACCAATCTGAATCACAACTTTATCAAAATATGTGACCTAAAAGTTTGCTAACTGACAGAAATAGATAGAAAAAAAAAGCGTATCTCTAAACTACAATCACGGTTAGAATTATCTGTGTTATGCTATCCTTCCCTTATGTCTACTTCAAAATCTAGTATTAGATTTAATAAGCTGCAAATTGTACTATAATAAAGTTTTTGGGTTTGGTTGTTGGTACCTTTTTTAATGTTCAGGTTTCTTTAAAGTTAAGAAAAATTATTTTTCTTTAAATTATTTTTAGTCAAATCACATGTCTTTCATTTCATGTGGAGAGGTATTGTAAAATGAGGCACTGATCTGGCATGTAGATTGCATGTAGCATATTTCCGGTGTCCTGCATACCAACAAAATGTCGTCACACGTCTTTTTCCATGAGGTTGCAAAGGATGTAAGGAAGATGGTAGAAGCTGTGACACCTTGTAAACGTGGTAGGCAGAGTGATTTCAGCATATTGCATTATGGCATAGAGGGACCAGAAACTTGGAGAACTGTGATAATGGTGACAACATTCAAAATGTGTTTCAGGGAAACAGTGTTTTCTTTATAAACATAATGTGTCTTGAAGATGGCATAGAAAATCATTGTGACCTCCCACCTAAATAACCATTGTGGCCAAAAGAGGATGTAAGCTCATTCTTCATATGTCTTCCCACAAGTAATATTCCTAGACTAGGCAAGGTAGAGTTTGGTCTATAAGCAACTAAAATGAAACGAGAATGAATCATGAAAGTAGGCTTCCAAGAGGTAAGCAACTGACTTTGATGTAAAGTAAGGTAGTTTCAAAGTGAGCAGGAAAGACACAGGAAACATAAATTCCTCTCAAGAAGCTAAAATCAATATAGAAAGAGAAAAAATACTGAGCTAGTTGCTAATCTTCTCTAACAAATAGGAAGAGCCAATATATCACAGGTATCTGAAAGCCAAGAGCCAAGCAAACATGGGTAATGACCAGGAATCATCAGAAGCAGCACCTTATCTACACTTACCTCTTCATACTTGGTTATTTGCAATCCTTTTCTAGAAAGTACTCACATGAGCATACAAGGTGGTTCAAAAGGCATCAACATGCTTAAGAAAGGTGAGTCAGAGCAGAACAGGACTGGAATTTTGCAATACATTGATATAGGATTTCTTAACACTTAAACATTTTGAAGACCTATTAAGTGATCCAAAACTAATTTTTATATTTGTAGCTTGGGAAAATTCATTAAAAGCACATTACAATATTTTCTATCTTTTACTCTTTTAGTAATGTCTTTGTGAAGGTTGCCAAGTATGCAAGGAGGAGAAAATACATGTTATGTCTTGAATTAATTCTTTTTTTCCATTTCTATTTCCATTTCCATTTTCTATTATCATTAGGGGTTTTTTTTCCAGAAAAAAGACATTCTTTTACAGTCCTTGTTTTTTATCAAGAAAAGTTTAGCTAAAGCAAAAAAATACATTTTAGGTTCCCATTTTTCCATATGATTTTAAGTGCTTAATAAATTAAATAGTAGTTTCACTTCTGACTTGGGAATGTATTTTCTTCAGAGAACACTATATTGTCTCTTTATTTTCCGTACTGTGTAAAATTCGAAGTATTGTATTATAAACTTGCTTGATGGTCACAGTGTGGATGAAACAAAATAAATGCCCTTGGACACAAGTGAAACAATTAGCAACTTCAATGAAAAATCGCAGTGCATGGTAACAACAGTATTAATTTTTTCTAAAAGGCTGAAATGAGATGTCAGTACTCAGAGCTGTTCTGAAACTACTGACATTTAAAGTATCTTAAAAATAAGAATGTTATTTGGAGTAATTTGTGAAGTTATTTACACATTTCACAATAAAGGGAAATACAGCTTGTTAGCCAAAAGGTTAATGATTTACCACATAGCCACAACAGTTATTGTTCTTCAGTCTTGAAAATAGCAATGACTTCATGTTTGTTTGTTTGCTGTCTCAGTTTCATCTTGGCAAACACACAGCTTGGTTCATAGAAGAGCAACGAAGTTGGTGAAGGGTCTAGAGCACAAGTCTTATGAGGAGCCACTGTCGGCTCACCTCGACATGAGCTGGCAGTGTGCCCAGGTGGCCAAGGCCATCGGCATCTTGGTTTGTATCAGGAATAGTATAGCCAGCAGGAGCAGGGAGGTGATAGTTCCCCTGTACTCAGCCCTGGTGAGGCCGCACCTCACAAGTGCGTGTGCACCTCAACTGTGTCCAGTTTTGGGCCCCTCACCACAAGAAAGACATAGAGGCCCTGGAGCGTGTCCAGAGAAGGGCAACGAAACTGGTGAAGGGACTGGAGCACAGGTCTTATGAGGAGCGGCTGAGGGAACTGGGCTTGTTTAGTCTGGAGAAGAGGAGGCTCAGGGGAGACCTTATTGCCCTCTACAACTACCTGAAAGGAAGTTGTGGCGAGCTGGGGGTTGGCCTCTTCTCACAGATAACCAGTGACAGGACAAGGGGAAATGGCTGCAAGTTGTGCCAGGGGAGGTTCAGGTTGGAGATTAGGAGAAATTTCTTCTTGGAAAGGGTGGTTGGACATTGGAACAGGTTGCCCAGGGAGGTGGTGGAGTCACCATCCCTGCGGGTGTTTAAGGAAAGGTTAGATGTGGTACTGAAGGACATGGTTTAGTTGTTAATAGGGGGGGGGACGACACGACAGTTGGACTGGATGATCCTTGAGGTCTCTTCCAACCTTAATGATTCTATGATTCTATGATTCTATGGTTTAGTGTTTGGACTTGGCAATGCTAGGTTAATTGTTGGACTCGATGATCTAAGGAATGATTCTATGATTCTAGTAAGTTGAAGTCAGAGTAACATTAAACAGCATGATCTGGAGAAGGAAAAAGATCAGATATTCTGGTTCATCAACATACTGCGAACAACGAACACCAGGGAAGGTTTGAAACGTAACCCCCATTAAATATATAAATCATCCGTGAGACACAACTGCTGCATTTTCTTGACCTTAATGTTGAAAAGTTGGGCTTAATATCAGATATTCTGATTTTAATATCAGATATCTCTTATATGGCATGCATATAAAAAAAAAAATTGACAGCATAAAATTCTGCAGGAAAAATCTTCATGAAAAAAAGAAACCTGCAGTTTCAAAACAACTCTGTGTGAGGCCCCTGATTGGGAGAAGCCAAGAATTAACAAGTTTAAATAGATGAGACAGAGGAAATGCATGCACCTCTAAGCTTCAACTCTCCCCAAAGTTAGAAGTTAAGTCTTCACTAGTGATCCAACTTTATGACCTTCAGGGCATCTCCAGTTTGATGTGAAGGGAGGATGAACTAATACTGCTGCATATGTCCCTGTATCATCAAAAGACTTCCTTCTGATCAAAACTCATTTTATTACTTCTTTTTTCATATACTGCTTTTAATATGTCTGTTATTAGTGACATGAAAGGATGCAAGACTAATCCTCAGAGCACTCAAGCTTAATAAGGCTCAGATGCCTCACAGTAACCATTTTACTGCAAAGTCAGTGTTTATCTATTTGATCTGTGTGTGAGAGAGAGGAATTTTTCAGATTTCTACTCAATTTACCTTTAGAATAGTCACATCAGTTGGGGTGTATTCACATAATGCTAACAAAAAAAATTTAACTTGACTGAAAAGGTGAAGATCTTGGTCCTACCTTACATCACACCTTCTCCCCGTCCCTAATCTTACGATCATGAATTTTCCCATTTGCACAAGATTCTGTTGCTCATCAGTCACTTCTCAGAACTGTTTGGTTTCTTAACAACAAAAACAACAAAAAAATGTAGAAAGCTAGTAGATAAGTTAAAAAGCTAGTAGATAAGTTGGTTACCATTTTGATTAGCCGTGTAAAAGGAACTAATTTTTTTGATAAAATATGTAAAATCTCCAATGCATTTTTCCTCATAAGCAGTTTTTGTGAGGTATCAGCTTTCAAGACCTATAGAACTGACAGTTCTGCAAATGAACAATTGGTAGTGCAAAATCAGACGTTACAAGTGTTGTAAATTAATCTGTAAGAAAAGTAAAGCATGTGGAGAGGATGGTTGAACTGGTGACAGTTTTCTACTTCACGCGTATTTGCAACAGATTTATTTTGCATAGTTTGCTTAGTATTGGGATCTTGTTCAAATATATTCATAATCACTCCTGTATTTATAAAACTCACATTTTCTATTGATTTTACTGGCATGTCACAACACTACTAACGTAAAAGGTTCTATTTTCAATCAGTTGCAGAATTCATGTTCTTAGAAATTATTATAATGTTCTATTAGACACCTGTCTGCTACTGAAAATAAAATAGTGCTCATGCATATAAATGTAATGCCCAAAGGGAGATGTTTTTTGTAGAAGCCCAGATCATACCACTTCTTCCATAATCTCACAAACCTGTCATTGCTTCCACCAGTACTTTTGTTTTGAATCTTTCAGAAATGCTAGTTTTCCCTTACTGTCTTTCTTTGGTTTTCTTTTTTTTTTTTTAATTTATTTTGTTTTAGCTAGGAGCCAAATAAAGCAATTTTATATTCAATAGCATTGAAGGTCAATCCCCAGTTTAGTTTGCATTTGATAGACCCAGTCTGTGAATCACATTATCAATCCCTTGTTGACTCTGTAGTGGCAGTTTCAGATTAATACCAAATCACTGACAGAAACCCATTCCCTCTGAAGCAAATGGTAAGGGGTAGAAGACACGGTGCAGGACATCAGGTTAGGAAGTCTAGGGCTACAGCAGCACCCTCCTTTCACCTCACTGTATATCATGATTTCTGAAGAAAACAGTGAGTATGAGCTGGAAGGCAGTTTTTTTGCACTTTGCTCAGTTCCTCAGTTTGGGTGAATAAATATGGTGATACGAGTATCAGCCAGTATACAGCCAGTCTGTTTACCTTTATAATACCAAGATAAGTCTGCAAGACCAATCCTGATGACTGCTTATAACTGACAAAAAATATTTACAGAGTAGCTGAGTCAAGACTAGACACTTGTCATAACAAAAATGACTTTACTTTTCCATTTAAAAAAAAAAAAGCCAATGAGCTATCAAACCTCATGGGTTTGATATATCATTCTCTTTCAATCTCAAGTAAAACACATGCAGGAATAAAAATTTCTTTTTTTTTTTTTTT
>VWZZ01001901.1:0-11058 GCA_013399095.1 Psophia crepitans
GAGCTGTGCTGTGCCACCGGGCCAAGGAGAGACACAGCTGTCCCTTGGGCAGTGCAGAGGGATGCCATCCCCTCAGGCTGACAGGGATGAGGTGTTGTAGGAGGCTTTCTTCAGGGTCTCCAGGAAGAACTGCTCCTCCTCTAAGAAATCACGGTCCTGAGAAGAGAGGGGTGGATGGGATGGATATTGGAGAGTGCCACCGAAACGGGGTCGCGGCCCAGGGTGCCGCTCATGAGCAAGGGCAATATCCCAAACTCTCCTTCGTGCAGCGAGCCGTGGGCAGGTACCCATCCGTGGTCCCCCTGGGGTGTGTGGGCTCCTCCTCAGAGCCCATAACCTCACGCTCCGAGCAGGACCCACAGAGGAAGCCTCAAAGAGCGTTCCCGCCTGGGGAAAGACCCAGCGGGGCAGCAGGGGACTGACGGGAAGAGGATGGGGATATCATGAAGCCAGAGTCCAACAGAGATGGCTTCTCCCAGGGATGGGGCGAGGAGAGAGGCAACGCCATCGAGGCTCAAATTAGGCTTCACCCAGCCCGGCTCCCACCCAGATGGTTCAAAGCCCCTTCCAGCCCCAGTCGCCCACCACCTCACCTGCTCAGCCCTGTGCTTCAGCAGCAGCAGTTTCGTGTAGAGCTCGGCGGAGCCTGCCACGGCCAAGGTTTCCCTGCTGCCCCCCGCGCTGTGCCGAGGCAGCACCCTGATGGGAGGCGCAAAGCCTGGAACAGAAGCCCCACTGTGTGGTGCTGCCGCCGCCGCCAGAGGAACTGCAGATGGAGACAACAGAGCATCCCTTTATTTTTTGCTGCCTGCATGTCCCCGCAGCAAGGTCCCCCCCAACCTCCCAGCGCAAACGGGCTTTAATCCACCTGCCTCTCCCTTCCACCCCCTCGTGGCACACCCCTGGCTCAGACAGCCCCGCTGAGCTCCAGCAGAGGACGAGGAAGCCAACTCACATCTGAGGTTTATAGAACAGCCCCCAGGAACATCCCAAGCTTCCTGAGAAGTGGGATACAAGTGCAGCTGCCCCCAGCACGCCCCTTCCCATCAGCAGCACGCAGGAAGCCTTACACAGAGTGCTGGAGAGCCCTTTGCTAGGGGCACTGAGGTCCTGGTCTGCGGCCAGCAGCATCAAGGGCTTGCTGGGCAGCTCCCCTCGTAGCTGCTCGAGCTGTGTCCTCTGCTGAGCCATGCTCAGCCGCTCCTGCCCCAGCCGCGGGAGAGAGAGAGAAGCCATTTGCAAAGGTTCAGACCCACGGCACAGCGGCCCCAGGCTGAGAAGGGAAGGTCAGGGGGTATTTACGTGCTGCAGATGTTGCTCCTGCTGCTTCAGCTGCTCCAGGCGCTGCTGCATGACCTTCAGCCTGCTCTGGTGCTCGGCCTCCACCCTGCACGCCTCCCACAGGGCTTGTGCCCCTTCCTCATACTTCTGGGACGAGAGCTGCAAGGCAGAGCGGCTGGGGACAGCGGCCCTCGCTGCGCTGGGGCAGGGCTCCCGTGCATCCCCTTTTTCCCCTCCCAGGACAGGATTAGGATCCACGACTTTGGGAAACCCCGGCTTTGCTGCCAGCCCACGTACAGCTGTGAACCACAGCGCAGATGCTCCCCTTACCTCGGTCACGCTTTTGATCTTCTCCTCCTGCTGCCGGACGCGCAGCGCGGCCCCGTTCACCTTCTCCTTCTGCAGCCGCAGCTCCCGCCAGGCCTCCTCCAGCAGCTCCCTGTCCCTCGCCAGCCGCTCCTCCTTGGCTTCCAGCTCATGGCCCCGCATCTTCAACTCTGCCTGCTCCTAGGATGGGCAGGGGGAAAAACGATGCTTGAGTGCCTGGTGGTGGTGTTCTGCAGCCCAGACCAGCACACACGAGGAGCTGCCTTGGGGACCAGGGCCTGGCAGAGCTGGCATTGTACAGACACACTCCTTCCATGGAAAGGATGGAGCCCCTCACCCTAAAACATGCTCAAGGCACAGCAGTTTGTCAGCAGTGGAAATAGCCAGCCTGCATGGTTCTTTTCCACTCTGGTAGCCCTTAAAAATGCAGCTCTGTTGCGCTGTCTGTGCCACGGATCTCCTCTGGACAGCCCTGGGGGAACAGGGCTGGCTCTGGACACATCCCCATGGCACGGGGAGGTTTCACTTAACCCCACCTTAACCTGGGGTTTCCTCTCCCCAGACTTACAACGGAGGCAGCTGCGCTTGCTCTGGCTGCCCAAACTCCTCCCAGGCAGAGGGGAGAGACAGAGGCGACTGATGCTTCAGCCAGTATCCAAAGCAGGCTGGTGGAGGCTGCTCCTGAACAGCCTGATTCTCACCACCCTGAGCGACCTCCCTGTCTTGAACACCAGCAGGCAGCGCTGAACACCTCCCCCACGGGCAGGACCCATCCGTGAGCCTGCCAGGCGGTGCTGGAGGCCACGGGAAGGGGCTCCGCTGCGGTACCTTGGCCAGGCTCCGGATGGTGCCCTCTCTCTGGGAGTCCATCTGCAGGGCTCGGGCCATGTCACGCTCCATCCGCTCCTGGCTCAGCTGCTGCTGGGTGTGAAATTCAGCCCACTCGGCCGCCAGCTTCCGTCGCTCCTCGGAGCACTTCTGCATCACCGACCTCTGCTCCTCCAGCAAAGCACTCTGCAGAGCATTGCGAGGGAGGGAGAGAGAGAGTACTACGTGCCATTCGACAGAGGACTTTTCTCCTTTAACCTGTCTCTGCCACTAAATCCCACACAACATCTAGAGGCTGCTTCAGGTCCATGGCACCAGCTGTGAACCCCGCATGGAGAGCTCTGGCCCCATGTTCCTCGGGATCCAGCACGCATCCTGCACGCACGCGGCAGGTTCCTGCATCCCCGTGCTGAGGGCTGGGCTGACTGCGACTCCCTGTGTGACCGGGTGTGGGACTGATGAGGCAGAGGAAGGATGCTGCGGCCCAGCACCCAGCTCTTCCCTCCACCACGCACCATAGCGCAGCCCCGGTCAGACTCATGGGACATGTGAAAGGCACCTGGAGATGTCCACCCCACCTCACCTTCGCCCTCTCCAGCTCTGCTCTCTCCATGGAGAGCTGCTGGGTCATGACTCGTCTCTGCTCCTCCAGCGAGTGCTGCAGCGATTCCACTTTGGATTGCTCTGCCGCCGCCCTCCATCGCTCCTGGAGAGACAGATGCCATTCACATGCTCCAGTCCAGGGACCTCCAGTGGGCAGGACGTACGTCCCATACCCAGACGGGAAGGCTGACCTGGGCAGAGGACACGGTGTGGGCTCACCTGCTCCAGCAGCCGAGTCTGCTCGCCCAACCTGGCCTCCATCTTGGCAATTACCTCCTGGAGTCGGCTCCGCTCTTCCTCCATGGCCCTCTGCTGCTGCAACAGCCTGTCCTGGAGCACTGGGGGAGTCGGCAGCAGGGCCATGAGCAACATGAGGTGAATAACCCCGTCCAACCGCACCATACTCACAGAAAAGCTGCGTGTATTTGTGCTCATCACCTTCCGCACATCCCCAGGACTTCAGTTTGTAAGAGGGAGACCCCAAGTGTGACCGAGGCAGGCACGGTGTAGCCAGCCTGGGCTCCCAGCCTCTGGGTGACTCAGAGCCCAACTTTCTCCCTGTTCTCTGGGAGTCCCCAGCCTCAGCGGGGACCCCGCAGTCATTGTGGCACAGGGGAATGGTAGATGTACCCTTGAGCTGCCTGTCCTGCTGCTGGGAGGTGGTGTGGTGCGTGGCCTCCACCTTGTGCGAGAGGTCGTGCAGGTTGCTGGAGAACTTCTCCATCTGCTCGATGACCCCATTCAGAGACCTGTGGAGAGGAACGAGTGGAGGCTCACCCCTGTGGGCCATGCTTCGTCTCACCATGATGGAGAGGAGGATGTGTGGTGGGCCAAAGGCTGCGCAGCCCTGCCCCAAACCTCTCTGGCTCATAGCAGAGCTGTAAGAAGATGCAGCTGCTGCTTGGGGGAGTACTGACAGATATTAAACAGCTCAGCATCCCTGGAGGCAGTGCGTGGGAGAGGGGATGGCCTCTGTTGCCATGGTCCAGGGCTGGTTCCCTGTAGGACGGGGAACACCACGGCCAGGGACCAAAGCGAGGATACGCCTCCAGCCATTGGTACCTGGTGTGTGAAGTGGCGCTGGTCACCGCATCGATCTCCTGGTCTTTCAGCCGCTTCAGCCGCTGCAGCTGCTCTTCGTGGTCTCTGCGCATCTCCTGGACAGACACCCTGCAGGACACAGAGGAAGGAACCCGCCACGGGCTGTTGCAAACTGCTGCTCTCCTAACGGGCAGCGTGGAAGAGGCTCAGTCATGGGGCTGAGAACCAGGTCCCAGGAGCTGAGCTGGTGTGGTCGTCTGCCATGGGGCGTCCCACTGCCAGGCATCCACATTTGGGATGGACCACGTCGGGGGGTTACCGGCTTCTCTCCCCAAAACTGCATTGACCCAAAGTGTATGCACATCAGGGACTCACTGATCTGAACAAAAGGCATTTGGGGGAGATAAAACACTGACTTCACCGCCTTTCAAAATACAACGCATTCAGTCTGAAATGATGTCTCCAGCCAGATCCTCCTGTGCCCAGCTACAAAGCAAATCCCCATTCCAAAAGCCACCAAGCTGTCCACCACCCAGTGCTTCTGGAGTCCGATTCCTCCTTTCACCGTGTCCCCATTCCATTCCCAAAGAGGATCCAGCCCCACGGGCGTGCCGCTCGTACCTCTGCAGCTCTCGCAGCCGCTCCAGCTCCAGCTGGTGCTGTGCCAGCAGCTCTGCCCGCGCCTGCTCCGCGTCCCGGCGCTGCGACAGCAGCTGAGCTGCCAGCTGCTCCTTCTCCTGCCGCAGCCTCTCCTCCCGCTGCCCATAGCTCTCCTCCACCACCTTCATCCGGCTCCTGCCCGGGGAGGGCACAGCAAGGAAGAAGCGCTGATTTCACGGCAATCCCCGGCACTCTCCACCCAAAGCACACAAGGCACATTGGTGTCACTGTGTGCAAGGGGAAACTGAGGCACAGGGTGCTTCGCTCTGCACAGTCTGAGCCCTGAACGCTGCCGCCCAGCGCGGTGCCCTGATGGGGGACATCCTGGCAGTGGGACTGACCCCTCCTTCTTATCACCCGTGGGACAGTGTTGGTGAGAGTGGACACCCACCTTGGCTCACCCGTGGGGCTCCTCTCTGTCCCCACCAGGTCCACATGAACGCGGCTCTGTGCCAGCCTGCCCCGGGGATGGATTTGGGAAGCGCCCCAGTGGTCCCATCCCAGGGGTGACAGGCAGGGCAAGGGACAGGGCTGTAGGCAAGGATGTGGCACAGAAGAGGAGCGCAGGTGAGAGCCTCCTACCTGTGGGCACTCTCCAGAAGATCCAGGTCCTCCTGGTGCCGCTGCTGGAGACTCTCCAGCAACAGGCTGTGCTGCGTCCGCTCCAGCTCCAGTGTCCGGACCTGCCGTGCACCCAAGGAGAAGGTCCTTGTGCTGCCCTGAAGGCAGAGCTCCCACAGCAGCACTCGTGGCCATAGGCGTCTCTGCACAAGGAGGTTTCTCCTCCCTCCCCTGTCACCCTCATACCATTTGGAGCAGACATGGCCCCTTCTCCTCCCCCTGGGTCACCCGTGGTTCCCCAGCCAGCAGGCGATGGGGCTCACCTGGCTCTCCAGCTCTGCTACACGGGCCTGGGCACTGAGCAGCGCTGCCCGACAGCCTGTCGCATCCTCACAGAGCGGGGCTGCGGGAGCCCCCAGCCTCCTCTCATGCAGCGAGCCCAGGACTGGGGACTCTGCCTGTGGGCATGGAGAGAAAAGATCGAGGCCCTTCAGGATCGGTGGCTTTGCAATGTGGCCATCAGCTCCCAAAGGCAGGCACATGCCTCACCTGCAGCTGGGCGGCAGCCTGGAGATGCGCCCTGGGTACGGTAACCTGCGGAGACACAGGGACGCTCTCAGGGACATAAAGCCCTGGGGAGAACATCTCCTAGCCTGGGAACGGCCATCCATCCCCACCCTGCTGCGGTGCCTCCTCCACCCTTCTCCAGCCCAACCCCACTGCTGGTCCGGGTCCCTTCTCCCCAGCTGACACTCAGCAGCCCCCACCCCAAACACAGGCACACCGGGCTCGTCCTTCTCTGAGGACAGACTCAAGGACCAGACAACGACTCCTCTGGGAGACAGTGTGCGTCCTGCCACGAGGGCAAGGCGAGGAGGCCCAGCTAGAGGAGAAACAGAGGCTTCAAAGCCCAAGCAAGAGCTGGGCTGTAACCGCCCGTGGTTTACAAAGCATCCGGAGCACTTGCGCTTTGGCCTGATAAATACAGCTTTTGGCGTCTCGGGGCTCTGCGAACACTTCGCCTCCATGTGCTCCCCGAGACGCAAAGCAGGGCACGTCCTTGCTGCTGCCATGGAAGCACAGACGGAGCTGCACGCCAACAAGTCGGAGGGCTTGCGATCACCACCCCAACCCCACGTCTCCTGGGGCCTGGGGTCCAGCAGACCTACCTGAGCAGGCGGGGCAAGGCTCTGCGTCTCCTGCTCTCCCGGGAACAAGGCTGTGGGGACTGAAAATTGAACAAGTCCATGATTCAGACATGCCAATGGGAACCATCCCTCCCACAAGGACGAGGGCCTGCGACCCCCACTCCCCCCTGCCTTTTTTTTAAGGGCAGGGTGCCCCTCTCTGCATACTGCCACCCGAACTGTACAGCCACACGAAACACACCCAGGGCGCTGGTGTCTCTGCAGGGATCTCCCTTCGCAGCCTCTGATGCGTGAACTGAGGCTTGTTTCGTGGTGCCGAGCCAGGGGACCGCCTGCCTGCGTGGGCACAGGGACACGAGCGATGTACAGCAGCGTCACAGCTCGGGGACAGACACACGGACGTTACCGTGCTTGCCATCTCCGTACGTTTAAAGCTTGGCTGCTCCACTCTGACCAAACAGGCAAGAGCCTGACAAACGTTCAGAGCTCCCGTCCCTCCCAGTTACAGAGGTTCCAGACCAGAGCTGGCTACCAGCTCTCCCCATTCCCCAATCTCACCCACGGAGGACGATTTTCAGGAGGAAATCTCGCCCGCGGAGGATGACCGAACTGCAAAGGAGGCCTTACCTGGTGCCATCCCTGCTCGCTGCCTTGTCCTGCAGGGCAGCTGCCTGCTGTGGTGCTCCTGTGGAGGCGCCCGGCGGGCTGCAAGCAAAAAGCGTCGTTTGTGGAAGAGCCGAGGAGGTGATGAAAGACAAGATCCTGCCCCTCAACACCAGTTCCTGCCTCGCAGGCAAAAGCTGCGGCAGGATTCAGTCTTTGGGCTGCAGAGGGAGCAAAACCACCCCAGAACCTCCACCACCAGTGCTCCTCCTTGCTGCATCCACCCCCTTGCCCCGGGCAGCAGCAGCCCCGGCTAACACACCCCTGCGCACGATACGTGGCTGGTGGCCTGCGATTCGCTTCCGAGTCCCCTTCAAATGGCACAAGTCTGAACCTGTGCCCGTGTAAAGCCCCACTGGAGGAGGCGGTTTGCCTGGAACTAGGAGGAGTGAAGGGCAATGACGATGGAGGAGGAGCACAGGGGAGCCTGTGGGGGTGTGCTGGTCCAGAACAGCTCCGTGGGACCCGGGGCAGTGTGTGCAATCTTGGCCACAATGGGAAGGAGAGCCCAGAGGTGCAACAGGACTGCGGGCTGGATCAGTGGGAGAAAGCCCTGCATTATTGCCCCAGTCTGAAACAAGATAGTGCTTAAAGGTAATTCCTTAAATCCATGCCAAGGGTTTCTGAGAGGTCCTGCTGGAGCTACACGTGGAGCAGACAGAGCGCTGTGGCCATCAACCATGCCTTTACCTGACGGGAGAGCGGGGATCCAGCCCTTCGCCTGGCGCCTCAGGGGGCTCAGCACTTCTCTCCTGAGCCTTTGCCTGCGCTTGGGCTTTCTTGCGAGACAGGACAGCGCTCAGCCAGCTCTCCTCATCCACCGGGCTGCGTTTAGCTGCTGCCTCCTCCACGGCCGGGACCTGGCCGGCGGGGCTGGGCCGCCTGGCTGCGGCAGGGCTGGGGTAGCTCACCGCAGGACTGGTCTTTCCTGGAGATGGCGGCTCCAAATCCACCAAATCCTCATCTTTCAAACCCAGCCAGTCGCCTGCAGCCCTGCTGGCCTGCACGAGGCTCCTGCTCGCTGCAGCAGGAGGTTTGGGGCGTGGCTCTGGTTTTGAGTCACTGCTGCTCTCGGCTGAAAACCTGTTGCAAGGAGAGGCAGTCGCATACCAGCCTGCAAGGGGACCCCAGGGACCCTGCCAGCTCCACCGCAGGGGCAGCGTGGCTGGAGCAACAGCCCACACAGCACCATACCTCACAGACTGCCTTCTCGCCAGCCGGCCCTTGGGCATGGAGGCCACCGTGGGCTGGTATGCTCCAAAGACAAAATTCTCCTCGTCCCACCCCTCTTCCTTCTCTGTTGAGACAAGCAGCCTTCAGTCAGCACCCAGAGAGGCAGCTGGCTGCAAAGACACCAGCCCTCCTCCTCCTCCTCCACTGCAATTCCCACTGGGATCGCTGTCTCTGGGAAAACACAGCTGGAAACATCTTCCCTGGAAACCCACGAGCAACGTGCCCCCTCAGTGTGGCTGGGAAAAGTGTCTTTGCTGGGAATCAGCCCACGTCCAAAGGCAACTGAGTTATGGCTCCCAGGCTGCCTCCAGGGCAGAGGAAACCACTTCTGCAATAGCCACCTTCCCCCCTCTGCTGACCGAGAGCCCGTTAGCAGCCCTGCGCACCGCTACAGAACGGGTATTTCCCCTGCAAGGGCATTAGAAATCAACCTCGCTCTCCCAAGCAAGTGCTGTCACCTCTGCACACCTTCCCAGCGTCTCTGGCTGTGCTCACCTGGCTGCTTTTGGCACTTCTTATCCAGTTTGATCTCCCTGCACTCTCCCTTGCCTGGCTGTTCCAGGGTTTTGGCCGCGGAGGCTCGTCCCAGCAATTCGTCCAGCTTTGAGCGGGCTGGCTGGAGCTCCTCTCTGTTGGGGACACAGAGGCAGATGAGTTTCTCCAAGAGGCAGGGCCATTCCTCAGCATACAGCCTTGTCAGGGTGCTCTGGCTCTTCTCTGCGAAACAAGGCTGCTCTTGCTCCTTTCTGGGACCCACAGGCAGGAGCTCCAGCATCCCCCACCCAGCACACTGGCACTATCTCAAGGCACAAGCCATCCCCTGCTTTACTCCTGCTGTCTCTTCATTCCCCTTACTCTTCTGCCTTCTTTCGCTGCTTCTCATCTCTGTTTGGGCCACTGCCAAGTCCCAGCGCATCCATCAGGTCATCACCATCATCCTCAAACAAGAGATCCTCCCTCTTCCGGACTGGGGCCATGGTGTGCAGGGGCGTCTGGGGTGGGGGCGGCTCTGTGGATGGGATCACACATGGTGGGAGGGTGCTGTGGTTTCTTTAAGAAGAGATCGAAGCAGCCCTGCCTGCGTCGCAGCTAACCCCGCTACCGAGCTGCTCTATAAATGACCATACTGATTAATAGGAGATGGGACTAGGTGGCTCTCAATGCAACCAGCCTGGACCTTACACAAACTGAGCCGGGCTGCGGATTCATTTAATACAAAGAAGATGCATCGGGCAACCCCGCTCTTACCTTTCTCTTTGCTCTGTTCTGGTTTTTTCTCAGGGCTGCTTTTAGTGCCTGTCCGAGCTGGCTTCTTGGGAGCATCCTGCTCCGCATCAGCTAAAAGCCCTGCCAAAGGATCGTCTAGGTCTGGGAGTCACCCCGTAGGGACAGGAAAGGAGAGTAATAATAATAAAACCAAACAAACCCAGCGTTATTTAGAAGAACGGTTCTGCACTAAGCCAAGCACTATCCCCCACCACGTATCTGCCCAAAGCCACAAATGCAGGTTCTGCAGGGACCTGGGATGCCCTTAAGTCTCCCTGAACTTCAGTCACTCAAGAGCTACATTTCTATTCAGTTCTTCCATGTTTCCTTTCTTCTAGAAGAAAATAACTCAAAATTTGGGTGCTTTAACACTTGAACACTCTTTAGGCAAAGAAAAAGGGGAGAAGAAAGCCCACCTAAATAACCTTTTCCTCTGGAAACAAGACAGGGAGAGAGAGATCAAGATGATGGACACAAGCATATTCCTGTCCCAGGCACTCCAAAGGGGGATTTGCTGTCTCCCCGTGAGCCACAGAGGCTTTTAATCAGCAATAAACTTCATTTCACCTACCCAAGCTGACGCCCAACCTATTCAATGGCCTGTGACTCCAGAAAACTCTGCTCTCCACTCTGCTTCCCGCTTCACCCCCCCACGACGGGAGCCCCTCAGAGATCAGTGCCTGTTGCACCAGCACCTCCTGCTCCCAGGAGAGCAGAAAGAGCACAAGGATGCTGCCCTTCAGATGCAAAGAAGGTTCGTTTTACCATCACATCCCAGGAGGTCAGCAATCAAATCCTCCATAGAGTCTGAAATGAGACAAATTAAATGTGTTGAGGCAGGTGAGCTCACCAAGCAGGTGTAGAAAAGCTCCCAATTTCAATATAGCTTGCTCTTCTGAAATCCCCCAGGAATAAAGGTTTGGTCTAAAGCAGCATCAGCACATGGCCTTCCTTGCCAGTCTACAGAGAACTGCCAGGGCACGATCCGGTATTTTGTGGACACCGGATTTGGTTGCCCTCAGTCAGAAAGGGGTTATCTTCACGGAGTGAGCCAGCTGCCTTCTGCTCAGCTAGTCACTGGCCACAAGCAGCACTCGGGCTGTGAGCTCTCACCCCACGGTATCTCAGAGTCCCTGGGCAACCCCACAACTAATGCTTCTGTGTCAGGGGCTGCAGGAGGCCTCTAAACAAGCGGGTAGGGAGTAGAGGAGGGCAAGAACTGAAACAAAAGCCTGTGTTCTCCCTCGCATTGGTGAAAGCCTGCAAGAAAGGAACACAGGCCCCCAACAAGCAAATGCACTGGGCGGGAGAGGCAGGTGAATCTCTCTGGCTCGGGAACGGCCCCGCGCACTCAGCTGCATCCTTCAGCCACGCACCGTGAACTGCTGCAGCAGCCAGGCCTGCCGCCTGACCCCAGCGCCCCCTCCTCCGTCCCACCGCTCCCAGC
>VWZZ01001903.1:0-25203 GCA_013399095.1 Psophia crepitans
TGCCGGGCGCCCCAGCAGAGACACCGCCGGGGCTGCAGGTAGGGGCTGCAGGCGCCGCCCGTGCCGCTTTCCCCTCACGCCGGTCCCTCAGCCGGTGCGGGCGGGGCACGCATGGCTGCGCTTCCCTCAGCGGAGGGCGTTGCTCCGTCGCCATTCATCATCCCCTGCTGCCCATGACGCATTCGGGGTGTAGCCCGGGGGGGGGGCCGTGACCGTCTCTCGCTGCCCGGCCGCTTCCCCACACGGGGCGGGCCGTTGCAGTGGCAGCCTGGCCTCCCTCCCGTCAGCCGGCCGAGGCCATCCTTTCGGAGGCGGGCGCAGCAAGGGCCGGGCGAGGCCCGCACTGAGAGGGTGCGGGGGCAGTGTGGGCCTGCCAGGGCCGGGCAGGCCCCCTTCAGCAGGGTCTGCTGCTAAAGGCGAGCTTTGATGCTACTAAAGTGTTGCTAACAAGCCTGTAATAAAAGTATATATTATTTTTAACACTAGTTTTCTATTTTGACTTCTTGTGTAAAACTTGCTCTATGGCCGAATGTAATGCAGGTCTATTATTTTTCCACGAAGCGATGAGCATGTTTGGTAGTGCTAGCTCTCAGCTACGAGACGTTACCTTAGGTTCATCTAAAGCAACCGTGGAGGGGTCTGTCTGTATAATTAAGAGATCGTTGTACTTACTTGACAGACATGGATTTTTAGTTGACATGTAGTTCCCATGTAAGGTCTGTTTTGAAGGTGTTTGGCGTTTTGCTTTTTTTGCCCATTAAATCTGATGCTTTGGAAAGCAGCAGGCAAAAGGATGGTTCTTTAGGCAGTTAGTGGTGTATAGTATGGACAAGCTCTGAAGTTTTAGTACGGGATGTTTAGGATTGAGTACAGGAGATGTCTAACAGGGGAAGGTAGCTCTAGAATTATGGTGTTTGGATCTGCGTTGTAAATACAAAAATGCTTGAGGACATATACAAACGTATAAAGGTTTGAGGGGTTGTTTTAGTGCTGAGGGAACATTCTGTGCTGTAATTCCACTTTATACAGTGAATAAACTGAAGAGCATGTTAATAGTTTAGAATATATTTAACTGTTACTTCAAAAAATCACTTTGAGTGTGAACTTCTAATCTGTGGAATGTATTGACCAAATCATGGCTTAGAGACTGACCTTTCTTTGAGGCACAACTTGTATCTCTGTATTAATTATGGTACCATTCAATAAATAACAGTTTGTGACAAAACTAATCAGTCTTGTTTCTGGTTTCTAGCAGAAAAATCCTGTCCACCTGGATGTATCTGTTACAGCGGGTGTGCACAGGAAGCTCATGGCACATCACCCATCTAGCTATTGTGAGCAAAAGGACCTCTGTATAGAGTCAGTCAGCAGGAGAGGTGACTTGTTCTTTTATGGTATTTAAAGCGCTAAGAATGCCAAGCTAGGCAGCTCAATAAAGAGCATAAACATTCTCACACAACTTAGGGATGATGTCTAGTATAAAGGAATGAAAAAGCTGTGCGTTTTGGCAAGCCAGGGAAAGGGTTTAATTTTGGCTTAAAATAACTCTTCATTGGAATATGAACCTCAGGACTCGGAGTGACACCATGATCATGAAATTTTATGTCCGAGATGCATGTCAGCGTTAACCAGTGCTGTGACTTAGTGTGGCTATACTGGATCCTCACGCTGTGCCCCTTCCCCCAGCGCAATCCCGTATAGGGCAGCGGTTGAAATGAGTGGAAGGGATGAGCAGTGGACTTTTCTGTTTTGAGCCAATCTGTTAACCTTGTGAAGTTAACACTTTAGAAGCTCGGGAATGAGATGAGCATAGTAAGTTCTAGTGCCTAATCTCTGTGCTATGAAGTAGGGAAGGAAACCTTAACATCATATTGTTCAAAGCAGCAATACCTGCGTTACGTGTATGTTGTTAGTACTCAGGGTAGGTCTCGTAGAAGCAGTACAGGAGATTCACCTGGGGATATAGTTTTTGGTCTTAGCTTGTATGAGTTGGCACAAGGCTTCTTCACTTTAAAACACTTCACACAAAAGTGTCATGGGACTTGAAATGTGACTCTAGTCTTTCGTCATATGTAATTCCAGAGCTAAGGTGATGGCTGCAAGTAATAATGTACTTTAAAATGTTGTCAGTTGCAGGATGTACAGAAATTTTGCCACCTGTGTGGCACTTGAGGAAAGGGCAAGTATAGTGATGTCTGTATCTTAGAGTGTTTGCCACAAGAAGTGGCAGCCAAGTAAAACTGTTGAATGTATTGTGTGGCTTCCTTGAAGAGAGACAAAATAATAAGATATTTCTGGGATAAGCAAGATGGTTTAATTCTGTTCTGTAGTCACATATTGCTCTTGACATACTGCCTTTACACACAGAAGAACTCAGAATACACATAAATCACAGCCAAAATATTCCAGAAATACTGGAAATAGATTCTTGTTCTAACATTGAGATTCTTTGTATGTAATGAAAATACTGTGGTACTTTCTGTCAGACTTTGCAGATGTTCAGGAGATGTTTAGCATCTTCTATTTTTGTACCAAATGTTTAGTTCTCCTTTTTTTAAAATGCTCTTCCCCTTGGTGTTTCTCTTCAGTGAATAAATAGGCAACATTTTTCCAGTGGTGGCTGAGCAAACATCTGCCTTGTGGTTCAGAACCTCTGTGTGACACTGCTATATTTCTGTACAAATGAAGGTCAGATGTATGCCCCCCACAGAGCTCTGTTATCTAACTGATTGCAAACTGCCCAGACAAGAGTGGAGTAAGAAGTTGTGAAGTACTTACTGTGTAGGTATAAAGGAAAAAAATCCTGATGACTGTGAAGTTGGTGACAGAAGAGTTCAGCCAGTAATGGAAGGTTAAACCTTCATTACTGGTCATGGAGAAAATTGTGCTTTACTTTTAACTATGAGCAATAAGTTCCTTCATATTTATTTTTGTGTGAGAGAGAGAAAAAACAGATGAGGGGAAAAAACCACTAGCAAAGCCACCTGCTGTGCTAAATGCTTGCCTACAGCTTCCCCAGCTCTGGCTGTCCATGGCCTGTCCCTATGTTCTGAAAAATGGATATTTAGTTATTCAAACATAACTGCACATGCTGTTTGTCATTATTTCATTGAGTGTTGCTGCTGAAGACACAAAGTTTAACAGCCCTTCGGCAGCCTGAATTAGTGTGTTATATTCACTGAAGTTTAGTAGTGGCTTGTTGATTCTGGTATGGGTATGTCTTGCAGCAGTGCATATCTCTTCTGGATATGAATTATCATGAAAATATTTATGACAACGAGTACTCAGTCATAAATATTTGTGTGAAGAAAATCTCAGAACTGAGTTTCCTGTTTGTTCAGCAACTGATGATAATATTCACTTTGTAGTTGCTTTTTCCAGTAAGACTAGTAAAATGGTGTTACATGCTTAGCTTGTCAGAGCCGCTCTAGTTAGTGGCTTCAGAGATCTCCAGGGAGGAGTAGTCCCATTTTTACTAAACAAACTATGTCCAGACTTTGTTGTGCTTTGAGGCTACAGATCTTAACTACAATCCCACGTGTTAGAAAATGTGTGCAGAAATCAGTGATGCATTAACTGATGCGTGTTATTTAGCAGCTTACCACCAAGCGAAGCGGTTTTAGTTCTGAACTGGTGTAACTGCTGCTTTCGTCGTAGCCTGTTAGCTGTGTGTGTGGGTGTTTTGGCACGTATCACGCAGTCTTTTAATTCCAAACGTAAAATGTTCCTTTTTTTAAAGACTAATTTGGTAATCTTGTGTTTGGACAGAGTAAGAGCTGTATTGTAAGAGACTATTTTTATTCTTTCTGGTAAGTAATTTTCGATTGTGATAGCGAACATTTGTATCAAATGTTAATGTTAGCTAATTTAGCAACTATGGAAGAAAGGTGCCTGTTGCCAGGGTTTACTTAAGATTGGATTCTAAAGCCAGTTTTTTGCATGTTTTGTTGCGTGCTATTAAATTATCTCAATACAGATGTTTAATTTGTCTTCTGTTGCCTAGTAAAGGGATGCAAGATAAGGATTTTGATTACAAATCCACTTCACTTCCTGGATTACTTCTAAAGGCTACATGTTCACATGGGTGACAATAGTGAGGCTATGACAACTACGCTGGGGAAGTCGTGCAGCGTTGCAGAACAATAGCACACGGTACTACAGAGAAGCTGAAGATTTGTACAGCAGTTTTAATTTAGATGTGGCAAAGGACTTCAGTTGCCATCGCCTGCAATCGAGTGATCAGTCCGTCTTGCAAAACTTGAAGTAGGTGCTTGAAGTCTAATGAGAGCATAGTTACTGTTCTGGGTGGTTGTGTTACTTCACACGACTGCTGAAGGAGAGCATCCTTATGTATTTTTCAAAATAACCGTTTGTCTCTGAATACCAGCTCTAAAGGTGAAGGATTAGATCTACGTGTCTTGAGTAATCAAACCTTCTGTTGTGGGCTTTGTAAATAACTTTTTTTGTGACAGGCACACAAGACACTAGTTACTACCAGGAACTTTTCTGCGGGTACGCATATGGGCTGCGTTAGTGCATCAGCTGTTCCAGTACTGTAAACTTCAATTTTTTTAAAAACTCTCTGTACTCTTTAACTGGCTTCCAAATTATCTTACAGCATGCAGCTTTTTTTCCTGGCTTCCAAGCTGTAGACATTATGACTGATGTAAATATTTTATCTGTGGAAGTTTTGATCTTTCGAGGTGAAAAGAGATGGTCTTGCTACAGGATGGGATAAGTGGTTTTCTGTGTAAATATAGTCGGTCACCAGTCTGCAGAGCGAATACAGTTTTAGTGTTCCTGAAATAAACTGAAGTTGAAAACACTTAAACTTGCATCTGAATCTCTAAATAGTCTATTCTTCTGAACAGAGTCAAATCTTGTTTATAAATACTACTGCTTGAGTAACCCATTTATCTCAAATAGGGTAAAACTTGAATCCAAAACCCCCGAGTTTTTGGGAGTGGCAATTACATATTTCATTGCTATGAAAACTAACAGGAGAAAGTCTTTAAAGTTTTAACTTTTAAATGAGGTTGCTCATTGTATTTGAAGAACCTTACTGCAACCTTCTGAATAAATGAAGCTTGTGAAATAGAAGGTATTCCTCCTTAAATATTTAACTTTTGGTATCTGCTTTGGAGCAACAGTGTGGTCACCTTTTCGGTCCTTTGCGATACCAGACTGAGCAGATGTATACTGAATAGCTGTCTCGTGCTATCTGTGTTGAAGATGTTGATAGCTGCTGATGCTAGAGAGCTGAAATACGCTGTTTTTCTCTTTGGCAAAGAGAATTAACTCAGGCTGGATTAATTTCTTTATACCTGTGTTAGTAGATTCAGGGTTTTCGTGTTTTTCAGTAGTTTTGAGTGATCTGTCATGGCCAATCTGAAGAAAGAACCTTCCTTGCTTATTCTGCCTGTTGCTACTTTATATCTTGGAAAGCTTAAACCCACTGCCCCCCCAAAGAGTTCCTGCTGCAGAAGTACCCATGTTAAAAAGTACAAGGAGGAAACAAAGAGTTAATAGTTAAGTTCTGATATACACAAGCTTTCTCAAACACTGGTAAATGGCTTGCTCAGTTTGGATTTTTTATTAAAATATATCTTTCTGTACTTGTAGAGATTAAAAAAAATAGGGTTTTAATACTGATGCCAGCATAGGTGTCACTCTCAAGCTTGTCAGCACTGATAAGCTCTTAATTAAAATAATGGATCATTACAGGTGCAGGTAGTAGAGAGCATGATCCATATGAATCCGGTCTTGCCTTGTCTAGTCTCCCAAAAGCAATGCGTATGCCCCTTGTAGTACGCAGCCTAGCAGAAAGAAGCGAGCACTGCGTCTGCAAAGTGTGGTTGCTCAGCAAAAGGAAGCTTGTGAAGGCGGTGGTTATGTGGCCCTTCTTCCAGCACTTCTGGTTGTCCAAATTGCTTTAGTCACTTACAGGTAATTTACTTTTCAGCTTCAGCTAACAAGACTGGAGTCAAGACTGGAGTTGGTCAGTATTGATTCTTTTTTTTAAAAAGTATTAATGCCCTCAATCTTTTGGATTAGGTGTTTTTAGCTGTAAGTAGCTGCTGTTAGAATCTACAGTTTGACCAGTGATTAAATTCTGAAATTTGAAAAAGATACTTTATTTGTGTATATTGTTTGGAAGATATTATGACAGATAATTTCCAGGTGGCCAGGGAGTTAGCTGACTAACGAACACTTTGTAATGCTCACTTAACCTGTGAATTAATCGTGAGACTACTTTTTGCTGGAGGTTTGTACCTTCAGCAGTATGCTTTCTCCTGCAGTCTGTCACCCTGTTAGTTACACCAGTAAACAGAATGACTGAAATAAGCTGTGTTGTGTGACATCCAGAACTCTGAAAGAACAAAATACATCTCTCTTTGGAGACTTTAATTATTGGGTGAATGAAAGATCTTTTACTAGTGTGGGTGTGATTTCTTGCAGACAGCACAAAGGGGGACAAACTGGTGTTAAGCATAGAAACAAGCATTTGGCTGGTGGCAGTAGCTGCTTGTTAAAACAACTGGTAGGAAGCACATTAAGGTACACTTTGATCCTGCCTCCTGAAACAGTCAGATTTTTTTCTATTGCTGATGTATGTAGGAAAGTATTTGGGAAAAATAGCCTCTCAAGTGGCGTGCTTTGCAGACTGTGGAAACACCTAGAACCAGAGCTGACACTGAGCTTTCTGTAAGCATTCTGTTAAAGTCATCTAGCACTTCCTTCGCTGCTTTTGACACCTGTTAATGTAGTCTAATGCAATAGGTCTCTGTCCTTCCCTGAAATAATGAATTTAACAGGTTTCCTGCTTTTCTAAAAACCCTGAAAACAAGATAAATTTCACTTCCAAAAAAATTCGGCATCACTTGGAGGGGTTTTGTGGTTTTGTGTGTGTTTGGAATGTATTAGCTTCTTGGTGAATTTACTATGATTGAACCCACTATTAATCTGCTGAAATTGAATCTTTAACAAATGTATTTTGCATATGCAGACAATGCGTATAGCAAATGATATCTAACTTTATGCAGCAATAAACCACTGCATGTTCTTTCTAAACTCTTACTTGACTTTGTCTTACTGTGTCACCTAAAGGTATTTTCAGTGGGAAGTTCTTAATACCATCTTTAGGGGACAGTCAGTTTTCCCTGTATCTGATTATATGCACATTTGGACTATAAACTGTGTGATGCTGCTGCCTGCTTTACTCCAGCTGTCCATTTTTGGTTGGCACAGCAACTTGTGTGAACCAGTTTTAAACAATTGTTTCAGAGTCCTTTAACAGCAGTGTAGTAAAGGTAAAAGAGCACTGCATGGTGGCTGCTTAGTCCATCTGGAAATACAAGGTCTGGTTGTAGATCCCATGCTCTCAAATACGAGAACGTATTTACTAGATGAACAGTAAGGCTATGCTCTTACCTCTCCTACCACCACTTCAGACATAACAGGTAGAGAGATCTTCTATGATGGGAAGTTACACACCGTTAGTGTCTCAAAGTAGCTCTCAATTTTTAAGTAAAAGTAACTTCCTTGCTGCATGTAGCATGAAAAAACCCACCTGGTGGGTGGAGGAAAAGCTAGTCCTTGTCTTACAGGCACACGCAACCGAAGGAGGAAAATGAGGGGGAGAGAAAAGTCTCCGTACAGTGTTTTTGGTGCTCTTACAGTCTCAAAATTGTCATGACAACCAATACTATTTTTCTCTTCAGAATCTTGGAACTGTGCACTTTAAGGTCATGATATCTTCCAGCTGACAAATGCTTAAGATACATTGTTGAATTCACTGGTTTGTGTTCCCTTCTATGGTTACAGTTTTATCTTAAGGAAGAGACTTACAGAACAGTGTACATAGTTATTCCAAATCCCCTTCCTTCCAGGTGACCTGGACTGCATGGGCAGACCATCCCAAGCAGTGTTGTGTCTGTGTGGACAGTCACACTTTCAGCATGTGGGGCTCTTAACCTCGGGCCAGCAAGCTATTTTTGGTGATGAGAAGGAAGTAACAAATGATCTGATGCTTGGCATACTTCCGATCTGTGTGAGACAAATCATTTGAAATGTTTCCTTTCTGAGAGTCAGCCCCAAATACAGATCAGTAATATTTTCTTTTGCAGATACCCTTACGGATATCTGCCATGCAGGAAACTTTACATACGAGTTACTTCTCTGAGCTTCTACCCGCTTAATCTTACCACAACTTCATCAACCGTACTAGTCAGTTGTAATGAAGGTATTATCCAAACCAGTATTTTTTATGGCCATATAAAGGTAGTACAAACAACGAAAATTTATTATCCTGATGCAACAGCCTAAACTGATCTTTGCAAGTCCAGCTGCATATTCTAAAATCTGTCCTGGTTCAGTCATGGAAATTCATGTAAGTAAATGAGATACTGGAGCCTTTTTTTTTTTTGTCACCTGCAGCTCACCATAGTCCCCTTCTTAATTCTCTTGAACAAGGCTTCTGTCTGTAGACTTGCTGACTCAGATAATTATAACAGGAATGTGACACATCCAGTCCTTTTAAATATCAGAGTAGTGATTCATCAGGTTCTGAGTAACAGTCAGTGGATGTATGAGACTTAAGGGAAGAGGAAGCATCTTGCTGTACAGCCTGCTCTTGTGTCATTGTTGGATCTGTGCAATTCTAAAATACTCCTTGGTGGAGGGGTGACTTTAAGAAAGACAGGGACCTACTGCAGAGTCCAGCGGAAGGCTATCAGGATGGTTAGAGGACCTGAACATCTTCCATATGAGAAAAGGCTGAGAGAGCTGGGTCTGCTTAGCCTGGAGAAGACTGAGAAGGGATCTCATCAATACTTAGAAATACCTGAAGAGTGGGTGTCTAGAGGAAGGGAGCAGACTCTTCTCAGTGGTGCCCAGGGACAGGACGAGGGGCAGTGGGCACAAGCTGGAACACTGGAAGTTCCATCTCCATATGAGAAAAAACTTGTTTACTGTGAGGGTGACGGAGCCCTGGGACAGGCTGCCCAGAGAGGGTGTGGGGTCTCGTTCTCTGGAGATACTCGAGACCTGTCTGGATGTGATCCTGTGCAACCTGCTCTGAGTGATCCTGCTCTAGCAGGGGAGTTGGACTAGATGATCTCCAGAGGGCCCTTCCAACCCCTACGCATCTGTGAATCTGTAAAGCTAAGAGTTGAGTTGGCCTATACAGTCTTACCTTCTGGTGTTCTGTTAAAGCCTGTGCTTTGGATCTTAAGCAACAGCATATGCCATTAAATCTCTGAACTCACTTAGAAGTGTTGCAGCATGGCAAAAACTAGAGTTACACATTCCAAGTGGGTATGTGACTTTGGTCTAATACATATTCCCATAAATGGCCAGAGTTTGGACTAAGTAAGTTACTTGTGGAGCCTGAAGCAAGAAGTGCTGCTTGGTATGGGCTCATTGTGCTTCTCTGGTATCTTCAGAATTGAAACTTCCCAGTGCTTTGGGCAGAAATTATCAAAATGAGACTGTTAAGAATCATCTCTTGTTCAAATTTCCAATTCAGAAACTTTTACCCTGCCCATTTTTTTAGCTCTGCAATGCATTTTCACATTTCGATGTTAAACTGAAGCTATAATTCACCATTTTCAAGCCAGTTATAAAAGCTAATTTTAAGGAAGAGGATGCAAGCATGCTGCCTCTGCTGCTGAAGGCTGGCTCTGGGAGCCTTCAGAAGTCACTGTGCACCCTGTGGCTGTTCGGTCTGTCATACTGGGCCTGTGCATGTTGCAAGCAGCTCTGAATCACATCAGCCAACTGGGCTACCCTCATCCCTTGGGGTGTCATGACACTCACTGATCTGAGTGAGCTTACTCAAAAGTAGTAAGGTTTAAGTTTCTTCGTCTCAGGAACAGTTCCAGAGCCTTGATTCTGAGCATGCATACTTTCTCCAAACATGCCCCACAGCTGAAGCTACAGGAGACTGACTGGGGGAAGCTTTCAAATCTTGGTTTTAGTTACCTGATCAGTTCTTGTTCTCTCAGCTTAAATCAAGCATTCCTATGTATTGTTCAAGACTGGAGGGTAAGGGAGTAGCTACAGTACAGCTGGATATTTTTTTTTCTTGCCTTAGTCCTGTACTTAGAACCTCTGCTAAAAGCAAACTTTGTTGGTGAGATTTAATACTCTTTCTTGTTCTGTCGTTCTCACTTAAATAATCTCGGATCTAGCCCGAGCCTTTCTGGAGCTTAGCTTTCAACAAGTGATTTGCCTCAGCTCTATATATATTGAGAAAAAAACCCCATGGTCTTCAACATTTGAAGTTTAATGATGCTGTGCTATCGCACTGAAAATTTTTAAATCTTTGTGGTCAGTGTGGCAATGAGTAGCTGCTTTTTGGATTTTTTTTTCCCCCTGCTTAGCTTCCATGGTTCAACACAGCAACACCACTAATTCTCAGTAGCAAAATTCCTGAATGCTGGCATTTACCCTATCAGGTGGACTAAATTAGTGATACTGCACAAATGTATAATTAAGCATTCTTAAGTAACTAGCTTTAAATTAATAAGTTTTGTTAAATGCAATGTGGTTGTCTCATTGATTCTCCTGTAACTAGGTCAAGGCTACAAAAATAGCTGTAATAGGGAGTTTGCAGTAGTTTTTCTGCTGAAGTGACAGTCCTCTGGACTAGAAATATCTTCCAATGATCCCTGGGTCTTATTGATCTGAAATTAAGCACTGCTACCTTTTAACAGAGAGGAGTCTGCTAGCTTTCTGTTTCTAAAGTTAATTTCAAAACTAAAATAGCTTATTCAGTATTTTTCTGCTTGCTTTCTTCCATGACCCTCCTCTCCTGAGTAAATGCAAAGTATTTTTTCCATACCTTCTACTACTCACTTTTTTTCTTCTTTCCCTATCTGCAGGTCAATGGAAATAGTACGTGTTTTCCTTACTGTAAAGATCAATTCTCATAAACATGTTGAGCCTATATTCTGATAAGTTATTTAACTTGGAAAAGAAGCTGACAGTAACAGTCACTTGGGCATTGTTTAACCAAGTATTTAACTGCTGTGTAGTACTATCCACTGCAAAATGCAGGTACTCTTGAATTCCTTTCCATTGGACTTGACACTTTTCTACAAGAAGGAACAAATCAGAGCATGACTCTTCAAAGGAGGTTTTTAGCTGCTTACAGAGAACATGGCAACGTGGAAATTCTGGATAGGCAAGTAGGCAGCTCTGTCTGTACCTGTGTCTCTTCCACCTACTGTGGAAGATTTTCCTTCTCCTTTATCTTGTAGCTATACATGACTGATCTTGCTCTTCTCTCTTAACCCTGAAACGTGACTGGTGTAGTTACTGTTACAGTTCCTGTCCCTGAAAGGATTGGATGGATGTGTGTAACCACACATGAGGATGGCTTTTAACTTCCATTTAGCAGTTTGTCAGCAACATTTGAGGTACAGAATAAAGATCATCAGGTAGTTCTGTTGTCATATACAGTGAGTGAAAGATCAGCCCTCAGCTAATGCTCAGAGTGCTGATGAGATCCTGACTGGCACTCACTAATGACTCAAACAGCTGAATCAGCAGTAAACTTCTGTAGTAAATTGTTCGGAGAAATGCAGTGCAGAAGTAAAGGCTGACTCAGTGTAAGAGCGATGCTGTTGCCTCGGCAGGAGACACTGAGGGAGGCTGTCACAGGCATTGTTAATGCTGGCTCAGGCAGGCCTGACCAAGAGTTCAGCTGCCTGTGAAAGCTATGCCAAGCTGGGGAGCCAGAGTTCGGGGAGCTTGACTGCAGCCCAAGGCAGTCACTAAGTATCACGACAGACCCATCTACTGCTACTGGCTTTCCTTTGTCACAAGGAGGAAGTACAGCCTGTATCTTCTAATCCCATTAGAAAGGGGCTGTAGAAGGCCAGGTATTCTTTCAAAAGGAAAAAACCTGTATAAAAATTAACCTGTGAAGAAAACCTTTTGTTTTGAGGGCTGGTGGTCATGAGTGTATAGTACTAAAGCTGAGGAGTTTCATTAATTAGAAAAGTATGCATTTTGTATTAATATGACCAGTAGAGTTTCAACTGCATGTACAAACAAGATTGCAATTTTAACTGGGTTTTAAGGTGGTGAACAGAACAGTTTGTTACCTTGTCTTGGGAGACTTTGAAGTGACTAGAATAGACAATCTCTTTTTCTCCAGGAAGCAGGGAAAGGAGAGCTAGAAAGCTTGTCTTCGACTTCTGGGAAGGTCAGCAATTGATAAAGCTGATTCAGAAGTGATTTAAGAAATTAAACCTGAATGAAGCTGTATCAAAATAGTTTAGCTCTTCATTAATTTCAGTTACATTGCTTAATAGATCTCTCAGCTTTAGAACTTAAACACAAGCACTATATTAAATTGAATTAGTTTTAAGTTTCTCCCACTCTTCAGATAAGCCTAGGCTTAATACTTCAGATTAAAATTCCTTTTCCTGAACTGTTGCTTGTGACATAGGCTGGAGTTGTCAGCCGTGCACATCACCTCAACCTGTAACCAGCTGTTTCACAGTTAGGTGTGGTCTCAGTTCTTCTGCTAAGTGCAATCATAGACCATGGCTATGAATGAACTGCAAAATGTGATACTGGTTACTCAAGAAATGATATTCAAAAAACCTAGTATTTGGTTAACTCTGCAGTATGAACAAGAGACTTGTCAAATTTTTAAGCAGATTGTTTTTCTGTACCTCCCCTGTCTCAGAATGCTGTAGTAAAAAAGCAACACCAGCCTGACAGTATCTTTCCTTCTTAATGTCTGTTCTGATACAGAGTACAGTTGCTTCTTGATGATGCTGGCCTAAACTCTTTTGAAATAAAAGCTAACAGACAGTAAAATGGAAAATTTATTAGTGCAAGTTGGTCACTGACTTTCTTCCAACAAGTACGTAATAGCATCCCATGCTTAATACATTATAAACAAACCTGTTCTAAGTAAAGAAAAGTTGAACTTGTCTTGAAGTAACAATGTGTTACATATTGTCATCATCTGATTCATCTTCCTCTTTCAAAGATTCCTATTTAAAAAAAAAAGTTTAATTAAAAATAGTTTAACAGTTGTTTTATAATTCAGCCTGTAATCAGCAAAAGGAGTTTTGCTGTGGCTTTACAATCCTCTCAATCCATGCAAAGCCTTGTATTCGGCAGGCTAGCTCCTATCTTTGGGAGGCAATACTGAGCACCATCGTTTCTTGTGACTTAATATTGCTCCCACTCACTTATTAACTCCTCCACAGTGGTTTAAGTTTCCTTTTGAAGGAGAAACATGCTGCCTCTGCAAGCGTGCTGAATTACACTGGGTTTGACAGTAAGAACTACCCCTGGATTACACTGTAAACTTCACTATTCTCCCTTCAGAGTAACATCAGCCAACACTTAAGTGACATGTTGTAACTACACATTTTCCAGTCACCATGACAGCAGAAGCCTAACCTTCAGTTAGTTCCTTCTACTCCAGACTTTTGTCAAGCGAAGCACTGAGATGACACTGAAATCAGACCTTACCTTGGCATATTTTTCTGCTTCTTCCCTGATGTCTTTGGGAACAATTTCGTGTTTTCCATTGGTTACTGCAAATAAAAAAAGAGTACGTCTTAAGTAGAATTCACACAAAAATACCTTGACGTAAGAATGAAGATAAAAAGCAAACTTGAGTTACAGAAAGTTATACATTTTCTAGAGCATTTATAGAAATGACAGAAATGCATTACTTTCTCCAACCCAGCTGAGTTCCAACTCAAAGGCTTTATCCTTTACTTCATCGTGAACTATGTAGATTCTGGAAGGAACAGAGAAAATACAGATTAGAACCAACTGATCAATTGGCTAAATATACTTTCCTCCTTTCACAGATTTCTTCTGTTGAAATATTCTTCTTATTGATAAGAGAAGCTCTCCCCATGCTTTCTCCCCTGCCCACACACACACAAAAAAAGCCATCAGAGAATTCTCCAGGCTTAAGTGCTATCAGTTAAGATGCAGGTTGAGATGCTCAAGTTATCCTAAGTAGAACAAACGTTAAGATTCAAATACTGCAGAACCAAGGCTACGTCGTCATTGCCCGATTCTGCTAGTTAATACAGTTAGGAACGTCTTGTATTTCTCCTGTAACTCTTATTTCAGCTTACACTTAAGACTAAATCCCCAAATTATACTATCTTGTGTCTAGTTAGACGCCTGTACACTATGTACACAGCCACACTTATGGCAAACATGACGGTAATCAGAATTTAAACTACAAGTGGTATTACAGCGTACGCAGTACCATCCAGACTAGTAAAATCACTCCTTCCTGTGTGGGATAAAAAATATCACACTGTAATAGCAATACTGATTTGACTGCATCATGGTATTCAGTCCTCAGTGGCAGAACATGTAAACAAAGTACTACAACCCTGAGTTGAGACATACACTCAAACCAATAGTAGAACTTAAAGTAACCTGTGGCTTCACTTGTTGAGAAGGTTGTATTCCTTAGAGTTGATTTTTTTTTTCCCAGAAAGCATTAGTAAGTCAAAAGCTGGAAAATACCAGCTATTTCTAGCCAGCATGGAGGGAGTGGAGGGAGGAAGGATACCTTCAGCACCACACTACATACTTCCGATTAAAGTTTGTGAAACAAAGAACAACCTTAACACCAGTGCCCAGGGAAATACCACTATAAGCACATGTTCTTCTGACACCCTTTGTCACTGTTAGACTGGACTCACTGATCATCAAATGGTTTGAGTTGGAAGGGACCTTAAAGCCCATCTGGTTCCAACCCCCTGCCATGGGCAGGGACACCCCCCACCAGCCCAGGCTGCCCAAAGCCCCATCCAACCTGGCCTTGGGCACTGCCAGGGATCCAGGGGCAGCCACAGCTTCTCGGGGCACCCTGTGCCAGGGCCTTAGCACCCTCACAGTAAAGAATTTCTTGCTAATGTCTAATCATTGCCTGAGATGATCTCAAGGCCTTTCTTATGTGCTCAGCTGGTTACAAGCCTTTTCCAACAAAGTGTACCATCACACACTCTTGAAGACATCATTACTCTGGACTCTAGCTAGTATTTCAGGGTTAAAAAAGGTGATTAAAGTCTTTGCTATCTTGCTAAATGCTACTAAGGGACTGAATTTGAGCTGAAAAAAAATAAATAACTGTATTTAGAGCCGCTGTTTTGAGCTGAGGCAGAATTAAAGAACAAAAATCTTTTCAATATTTGAAAACCTGTGCCTATTTGTGCTATTTTAGAACTGCTTGGAGGTCCTTGCTAGGTTTTAAGAACAGAGATCACACAAATTCTTTCCTCTAGCCGCTGCTGTGACAGCCTCAGATGCAAACTCTGAAATAAGCTCACGTGCTGCAACACTAATGGTAAATACTTCTTTGTAACCTTCTAACCAATAGCCATAAAATGCTGGAGACTGCGGTTTTGCAGCTGCAGATCATTGAACTTGTGACAAGCACAGAATATTTCCTTAAAACATTAAAATGAAGCATTGTAGATACCTGAAAGGATACCTGTAGTTGTCTGAAGAGACACTAATTCACAAAGTATTTTCAACGTAGTTTACTACTGGCCAATTCATACTCTACCCAGCAGAAAGTCTTCTCCCTTCCCGGTACCTTTTCCCCCCGCACTAGTATGTGACATACTGAAAGGTACCTTTTTTCCTGTAACTACACTATCCTCACACAGAGTTTCTGGGACAGTATTAGTGACTACAGGCAACTCTGTCACTGATGCACTGTCCCAAATCGCATCAATAAATTACAAATTTAACGTTTCCAGTCTTTTCATGCAGTATTGAGCTTTATCATTTAAATGAGACTGGCTGTGCCCTATATACATCTCTAAACAAGGAGTTATATTTTGCTTCTTTCCAAAGCACATGAGTCTCTTTCAGGCAAATAGGAAGGCTGGTTCAAAGACCTCAGCTCCGTTTTTGGACTGCTACTTAACGTCTGAACCATCCGTTCATTGTTCAATCTATGTAACGAAGTGTACAGCTCTTACTTAGAATCGGGACACCAAGGAGTTTCTCCCATCTGCCAACTGGTTTATATAGTTTTAAAACAGTGACTATATCATAGAATCTTTAAGGTTGGAAAAGACCTCTGATATCAAGTCCGACTGCCAACCCAACACCACCACATCTACTAACCCCTGTCCCGCAGTGCCATGGCTACACGCTTTTTGAACCCCTCCAGGGACAGTGACTCCACCACCTCTAGGGCGCCTGTTCCGATGCCTGATCATCTTCAGACAATTTAGCATTTAATCCAATGCTGCTACAAACTGCACTTACAAAAAGTAGCGTATGAGATCAAAAGGCATATTTTTCACATCCTGTGGCATTTTTCAGTACCAAGTAGCATATCCCATCTCACAAGAAGAGAAAAAAACCCACTGAAGTCAGCATGAGCACTCATCTGGTAGAAATGAAACCTGGTACCCACTGTAAAAGGAACAGCTTCAGTGAGAAGCCATAGCAAGCTCACCAGTACGGAATTTTGTCGAGTTGGAAAAACAGGTTGGAGACTTACATTTTCGCAACCTCTTTAACAACATCACGACAGGTCATTTCCTTCATCTGTAGACAAAATAAAAAAAGACACAGCTTAAGAGAAGGCACTGTGTTCCATTTCCACGAGGCCAGAACATGAGTGGCTGTGCATGTGCCTAATGAGCTGACTGTTCGGTGGTGGTAAGTGACAAGAAGTTAAGACTAGAACTAAATTTATGCTCTATGAAGCATCCTTCAGCCTGCTATAGGCAAGTCGTTCTTCCAGTGAAGAATTTTACAGCTGAAAGATTTTATGAAAAAACTGCTATGTGGAAACTTCCCCAGTTGAAAGCACTCATCAGCTGGAAGGTCAGAAGCTGAGCAGATAAACCTCAGCATCGTACAAGCTTTTGTTCTTAGCTGCTTTACGATCAATTGACATGAAGTAACCACACGTACGATAAATGGGAGGCACCATATTTTCCTGTGTAATATTAATTAGTTCTAGGTCGTATAGTAATACTTTTAGCCTTACCAACATTTTATGCAGATTTGACTTCTAAGTAATGCCCTAAGAGGAGAATATTGTTCTGGTGGTAGGAACCAACTGCGTGCCTAAACATGGTATCAGCATCTCATTTTGTATCTTCTCACCGTTAAAGGACCGTCTTCTGACAGTTTTACATGTGATCAAAACAAAGTCTCGTGCCAATTTCCATGACATCACACTCTTATGCTTTGTAGGTCAAGTCTCTTGCCAGTCAGCTCTTCTGGACTATGAAGTAGTAATATATTCTGCTGTATTTCCTTAATTTGGGGTTGAAACGAGATCAGCCTCATTTCCTTTCTCAAGGTTTCACTTGCACGAACCAGACACCAGCCTCTGATACCGCACTCACAAAAATGCACCTCACATTATTCATGGAAACCAACGGGCTGTTAGTCACAAACTGCAGTCCAATACGTTACACATTTTACTGACACCTTCCGGAGCATAAAACAATTTCCAAGTTAAAAAGATGTTACCGTTTCTTTTCCCTCCCCATTATTGACACTGAGCTCAGAATGTAAACCACCAATTACGTATCCTTTACCACCTCTTTCGATTCTCAAAATGTTTTCAAAGCCGTAGTACAGAAGTTATTTTTGAGACACTGATGAAGGAAATTAAGGTGACAACAGTCCTTTGTTCACATTGAGTGTCACAGCACTTTGCTAGGGTGAAGCACACGCCCACGGAAGCAGCGGGCCAGAGAAGAAATGCCCGCGCCATCGCGATGTGACAGATACCATCAATGCAGCGTTTTCTGCTTGCACCCTCAGCTACACGAGGGTTTTGCACACCATGCCCCCTCCCAGATACGGTGTCTGCCCTGCAGTACCTGTAAGGCGGGTTTAAAGTTTGGACTACCTGCTCGCCTCTTAGTTTCCATCTGTAGTCATCTTTTCCATAGGAACAAATCTTTGCTGACAGGCTACCGTAGGTGGTATCGCCCCACAGAAGCTTTTGTACGGCTGTGTCTTTCCCATTCCGGTTTTGACAAATTCATCTCATCAAAATTAACTCTGACCTGGAAACCTGCCCAGTCTACGGTTAACAAAAAGCGTCAGCATGCAAGACTGCCTTGCTTCACATTGCTGTGACAAGATCATACGCGTTACTGAAGACGTTCTGCAAACAAGCCATTAAATAACTGCTGTGAGGCCATGTAGCACACCACTGTTCCCATGTACTAAATTTTACAGGCTCTACTGTCAAGTTCAAGCAGTAAACATACTTAATAATACCTCTACAAACATCAAGTTTTTTGAAAATCCCAGCACTGCACAAAAAATTACTTTTTTGGGGGTAGATCATGTATTACCCAACATACCATTATCTTTCTGCCCATTTACAGACATGGAAATTGAAATTATGATTTCTCAGGCACCAAGATTCCTGTATCAAGATCAGATGATCTCACAGTCTTCCTACTTCTGATTTGGTCCTCAAGCATCTGACCAGATTCAAGACTGAACGAAGCAAGTCTAGGAACATTTTAATTTTCTCCGTAATTTGTCAGTTACGGTCCTGCAGCACCATAAAGAGACCATTCTTAAAAGCCTGACAACCACACGAACTCTGAACCTTCCCGTGGACAGCTGTGATGTCCTTCTGCAGACTGAGACGCAAGCAGAGCACCAAGTAAGAATCACATGAGACAGATCAGGAGAAGGATTTTGTCCCACATCAATTGTCTCCCAGTTCCAAGGGTGTCAGATATTAAAACACAACAGAAGGACCAAAGTCCTCCAGGATTCTAACATAGTTCTGAATCGGCTTAAGACACACTTCGGTACATTTCAGTAGTCTTCTCGCCACGGACCTGTTTTGCACGGCCAACTGTGCGCACGCTTGTTCAGAAGGCTACAAAACAACTCAGCGTGCACTCGCAGAACCTCCTTTAACACTTGCTACAGTATGGTGCAAGCAGAAAACGCTGAACAGAAACAGCTCTTTTTGGTATCAATGACGGCGTACTCTATCTTTGTACTCTTCCTAGTGTTCACAGCACTGAAGTCCTTGTCGTCAGACACATAAAGATGCTTTGAAAGATGTACTGCAGTCAGCAACAAGCAGCTGACAGATTTTTTTGGGGAAAAAAAAAAAGACAGTACCTCAACACTAGCCAGCTGGGAAACACTGTCTTACCTGGCAAGGATTTTATTTTTCTCCATTACATTTTCAGAGTCATAATATTCCAGTGGTCGTTCTGCGGTTCCACTCAATGTCCTTAACAAGACCAGGTATTTTTTCAACTTTTTAAACAAAAGGATCATCTAAAACCTTTGGGAAAAAATAGACACACCACCCTGTACAATGCTGCCCTAAGGTTTTCATTCAGAACAAAAATACCCAACAACCTAGTTACACTCTTCACTCTATTAGTTTGCCAGCTGGCATGCATGGGAGGGTATGTTTACACTTCCCTTTCTAAACATGCACTCCCTGTGGGCTACCCACTGCCCAGAGGCAAGACTTGAGAAATACTGCTATTATAGAGGCTAAAACACCTCCTAGAGCCTACAAGGAAATATTCCATCTGTTTCTCCTGTATTTTATGCATCCACAAGGAGAACATAGTAAGCTGGGAATATTGTCTTGAAAGAGCACAACAAAACTGTAACATCATACCTGAAGTTTTTCTATCTCTGTTTTTGCAGCCTGCCTGGCTTTACCAATGGCACACCCCCAATAACCCTAAAAAAAAAGAAAAAAAATATGCAAATTTAATTAAATAAAGCCCTCTACAGTTCTTACTGCCACTTAGCATATGACAACCCCCTCCCTACTTGCATAGCGGAAAGCAAATATACCGTAGACCTCGGTATTGTTCTCCCTCGGGGCACGTTCCAAAATTGTTGACTAGAACCCAACTACTACATTAAGCACTACCATTGATAGAAAACAGAAGGGCTCAGTAGTTCCTGGACAGAAACATATCTGCTCTATCAATCTGTTGCAACAGATAGGTAAACAGTAAATGGAAAGGCAAACTAGAATTAGAGAAGTTCTGTGGGATCAAAGAAAACAAACTAAACCCACCTACCATGAAAATACATCGAAGCATAAGCATGTAGAAACTAAGCACTTATTCCCCTCAACAGCCATGGTATAGGATAAATCAAAAGAAAATGTAAAAAATCGGGGCAGTATGAGTGTGTATCACCCTGTGTGCAATAGACAGCTGAAGAGGCAGCACTAAAAACAAAACTATTTTGATGTGACTTGCTGTTAGCAGCGAGTGTCAGAGTAACAGCCCTCTCTTACCCGAGGTATTCGGTGAGTGGGGTATGAGTACAATACCTGCCCTTTCTGGGCAACGTGTGGACTTGCCACTGGATATAGCCAGCTGGAATGAACTCCCAGATTTCTGAGACAAGCTCAAAAACTTTTCTCAGAGACTGTCCTCTAAGAAATACACAATGTGTGTTTAACAATGACATGCAAATGAGCAAAAAAACAGCTCTGTCCATCTTAAGCAGTGATTCACCAGAGATCTTCCCAGGGAAAAAGAAAAAAACGACAGCTCTATTGGAACAGCACTTACTATTTTCCTGACTAGGAACTTTTAAAAGGAGAACTTATGCCAAGATGGAAATATTTTTGACACACTCACGTATGAAACTCCTGATGGATCAATCATGTATAGTTGTGCACCATCATCGTCATCATAGGATCCCAACATGAAACTGGAGGGGAAATGAGAAATCAGAAACATTTCTTCTACCAACCCACACAGAATTACAGACACTACCCCAGCTCGGGTTTCCTACGTTCTTCCTGGAGCAAAACTCCTACTGTCCTGCTGCATTCTATTAAGCAATTTGTCCAACGCTTTAGTGTTATCGTGACAGCCAAGCACGTGCAAGCTGCCAGAAACATTTTACTTATCTGTAACAGCAGGTTTAAGTTTATTAGTCCCTTTGTACTAGCACTGCAAGACAGCTGTAACCTACTCTTGAGCTATCAGGGCAAGCGGGACGATTGTAGAGGAAGGTTCTGCTTTTGTCACTATCACAGACTTAACAGCATGAACCCTGCAACTTTAAAATTCAGGGACAAACCGGCCTCGGCACACCATTATGGAAACCTGCATTCTTTCACCTGAGGTTTTACACACCCACAAGAAGAAAGGGGAAGGGAATCTGTTTACGAGATGAATTGTAGGTTAATAATTCCAAGTTTAAAAAAGAGACCTAAGACAACGTAAATAGTTCTGGCAATTGTGGAGGGAAAAAAAAACAAAAAAAACCCAAAAAAACCAGATCCTTACAAATAGTGTATGTTTGAAAGACTTACCTGCAACCGAAAGGTCTGACAGCACTGTACAGTGTGTAGGCATGCACATACATAGCTACTCGGTCCGCAAGATGCTAAGTAGGGAGGGGAGAGGGGAGGAAGGGAAAAAAACACACCGAAACTTTATTTACAGGAAAAAATGTAAACATCAAGTAATAAAATCTAATTCTCCGTTTCGCAGAACCATAGAATCATTTAGGTTGGAAAAGTCCAACTGGAAACCTTGCATGGCCAAGTCCACCACTAAACCATGTCCCTAAGTGGCATGTCTACATGTCTCTTAAACACCTCCAGGCACGGTGCCTCAACCACTTCCCTGGGCAGCCTGTTCTGATGTTTGATAACCCTTTCAGTGAAGAAATTCCCCCCAACATCCCATCTAGAACTCCCCTGGTGCCACTCAAGGCCGTTTCCTCTCTTCCTGTCACTTGTTACTTGGGAAAAAGAGACAGACACCCACCTCGCCACCTCCTCCAAGTGCAGGACCCGGCACTTGGCCTTGCTGAACCTCATACAGTTGCCTCAGCCCATCCATCCAGCCTGGCCAGATCCCTCTGCAGAGCCTTCCTATGGTCCAGCAGACCAACACTCCCACCCAACTTGGTGTTGTCTGAAAACGTACCGAGGGTGCGCTCAATCCCCTCATCGAGATCATCGATAAAAATATTGGAGAGAATGGGCTCCAGTGCTGAGCCCTGGGGAGCACCGCTTGTGACCAACCAGATTTAACTCCATTCACCACAACTCTTTGGGCCCTGATATCCAGCCAGTTTTTTACCCAGTGAAGTGTACACCCATCCAAGCTGTGAGAAGCCAGTTTCTCTAGGAGAACGCTGTGTGAAACGGTGTCAAAGGCTTTACTAAAGTCTAGGTAGGCAACAACCACAGCCTTTCCCTCATCCATTAAGCAGGTCACCTTGTCATAGAAGGAGATTGGGTTGGTCAAGCAGGACCCATGCTGGCTGGGCCTGATCCCCTGGTTGTCCTGTCAAGACTAAGAAAGCCAGAAAACCTGAATGAACTGCACCAATTTCTCACCTTCAGTGGAATATCGTAGCCATAGTTAGATCTAAAATTAGAAGCCTCTTCTCTAGCTATGTCTGCCAAAGAACGAGCATCTGCCAGAAGTCCCGCTACTGCCTGAAATGAGAATGGTCATCAGCTACAGAAACAAACCTTGCAATAACTTTATTAATAAAATCAATGTTCAAACATCTAATTATGTGACTTAACTGTGATCTTTACTGAATTCTACGCACTGAATTCTATTAGACCACCACTACAGGATTTTTTTTCTAGGCAAATTCAACAACCAAAGTTATCTTCATGTTAAATAGCGTCTTATGATTTGCCACGCTATGCTAACCCAAACAATACTTCATATTATACATATACATATATATACACTTATATACAAAGTATTGTTTATTATAATACTTTAAAAAAAAAAAGACCACCACAGCAATATATTATTTTATCCTCCTGTTTTATATGGCTGCTTGGATTAGAAGCAAATCCAACTCTCTGCCCGATACTGATGATGTCACCAGCAGACAGTTTCAGGCATTTCTGTCAGACAGTCACAACTGCTTGGTATCATCCTGACATCACTATTTTGGATTAGCCAGTAACCTATATGCCAGTCTTTACAGAATTCAGCCAACTCCCACACTGTTGAGAAGAAAGTCGTCTGGGAGTTCGGACTTGATGATCCCTGTCGGTCCCTTCCAACTTGAAATATTGACTCTATGATCCTGAATGCAGCACGTTTTCCCTTCAACACACCTTAATTGTTAACTGCACAAGAAGGATGACTTTTAACACTTGTGCTTATATTTACATTTACGTTTGAACAACTGTAGTGCTAAAAAAAAACATTTAAAAAAAATTAAAACAGTCTCAAAATATAGACGTTCTCTATTTGAAATTTGGACCTAACTTCTATGTCCATGCAATCAGGAATAAATTACAGAAAACAGTAAAAAAAAAAATAATCCACTGGCACTTCCAACACAAAAACATTAACGTTACATTCTTAATCTACTTGGTGATTCTATGATCCATAGGTTTCTACTTTTGAGGGGGAGTCCCCTTCAAACTGTGAAGAACTAAACCAGCACCTTACCATTCCAACGTGGCGATCGACATTAAAGAGACGTTTATTGGAACCCTCTTCATAAAGCTTGGACAGAACTAGTTTTTCTACTCCAAAGACAACACCGTCTTTGCATCTTATCCCAATTGCTGTACTGAAAGACAAGATAAATGTAAGTTTCTCACACAGAAACAGAACCATAGTTTAAAATACATAACCAAGAATTAACAAAATACGAGAAACGACGACATAATTTCCCCAGCAGTAGAGTTGTTACAACACTTGTGCATTGAAGGCAGCAAGGCAAAAAACCTCACGTGGCTTACTAAACCTACAAACGTTTTCTGAAGGAGGAGGGGGCTGCCAGAAGCCCCTCCCCAAATAGTTCTGAGCAGACTGTGTGCAGTGGTGGCACTGTTTGGAGTGACGGCATAGCCACTGCGCAGTACGATACTCGCATGAAAACCAGGGACTGTCTCACCTCTCCCTTTCTCACCCTGAAAAAGCGCATCATCAGGCATAAATTACCAACCACGGCACACACAAGATACTTCACTGATCCTTATCTGGCAGCCTGTGGCTATGATCAGACACTGGGGTGATCCAGCCCATGACTTGCTAATCAATCACCTTGCTGCTCCTGCAGCACCGCTGGAATTTTTGCGGTGCAGCATTCATCTGCGTTTACTCAAGGGAGGACAGACACTCGCAGAGAAGCTACTGTAGCTTTAGCAGAACCTGGATGTCCTCAGTTTCCTGAGGAATACCCATGAAGTTATACATTTACGAGGCCCTGAGCATGGCGGTGTTTCAGCGCCTCAATTCACATCCAGAAAATGGGCTTTTAGATACTGCTACAGCAGCCCTACTGCCACAGCAGCGCCGCACCTTAAACATAGTAGAGATCCCCAATCAGATTTTGCCCCAAGGCATAAGATTTCCTTTGCATTCTCCACATCTGTCTCTAGCAAGCAAAAGTGACTCCCAGCCAGTGTGATTTTGAGCAAGCAAAAGTGGTTACGCTACTTTTACACTTAATTTGAAGCCTCCTAAAATGAGCCCGGGGTGCAGCCGCTCAGAACTCATTTTAACAAGGTAATTTTATCTGCGCTGCTGTCATGCTCGTTTAGCCCAATTACACGGCTTTAAAAAAGACCAACCAACAGCGATACAGATACCTGTACCTTACCTGCTATTCTCCACAGCCTTCATAGCATATTCCACTTGAAATACTCTGCCATCTGGAGAAAACGTGGAAGCTGACAGGTCATACTGTGGAAGAAAACGGACTACTCAGAAAAAAAACCCCAAATATATCTTCTTTTTTCACAAGTTTGTTTACTTAGAAACGGAGGCCTGTCGCCAGCATGCCAGCAATGCGTGCCGAGTACCAGAAGCAGGCTGCCCCTGACACGAAGCACCGGGACACGCTAACAACTGCAAGAGGCCACTGCAGGATACACCCACGCCCCACACCCCGCCAGCCCAGGCGGTACACAGGCCTGCAATCACCGCGCCTTACGCAAGGGGAATCAAAACCTACGGGAACTTTCGGTGTGCCTATTAAATGTGTCATTTTTGAAAAAAACAACCAAAACAAAAACACCCCAACAAAACCCCAACAGCTACTTACCAACTGGGCACGTTCGCAACGGTCAGAGCATTACGCAAGGGCAGGCCCGCTCCCTGCCGGCCGAGCACCGCCCGAGCGCGGAGCTGGGGGCCGGACCGAAGGCCGGGGACCGCAGCAGCCCGGCGACCTCCCGCCGAGGGCCCCGGGCCC
>VWZZ01001903.1:25584-44393 GCA_013399095.1 Psophia crepitans
CGCCGGGCCGCACTCACCCCGGTGCCGATGGAGCTCATGGCGGCCGCGCGATCAGCCACAGCCGGACGGAGCCCCCTGCCGCCCCGGCCTCGCTCACGCTCCCGACAGCCCAACAACACGCGCTCCCATTGGCCCCCGCACCGACCAACCAGCGCCGGCAGAGAGCGAGGCGCCATCGCCAGCGCTTCCCGGGGCGGGGCCGCGCGGCGGGACGCTGACATCAGCCTGTCATAGGGTGAAGAGGACGTGGCAAGAACCACAATGCACCGCCCGGCTAGCTCAGTCGGTAGAGCATGGGACTCTTAATCCCAGGGTCGTGGGTTCGAGCCCCACGTTGGGCGTATGGGTTTTGTGCCGCTGCCCCTTTTGCAGGGCTCCGGGCGGGAAAACTTCTTCGCGGCCGCCTGCTCCGGCGTGAGGAGCTGGGGCCGCCGGCCCGGGGCAGGCCTCACCTCTGCCGGCGACTCCAGTAGGCGCTGTGTTGCGGAGACGTTTTTGTAAATAATGAAGGAATTGAATGTACATTAATAAACGAGGAGGAGTTGTGGAGTCCCTGGTTCCAGCCTCAGGAACTTTGCCAACACCACCCAGCTGTGTGGTGGGGTCGACACGGTGGAGGGAAGGGATGGCATCCAGAGGGACCTGGGGAGGTGGGACCATGCAAACTGGATGAAGTTCAGCAACGCCAAGGGCAAGGTCCTACACATGGGTCGGCGCAGTCTCAAGCACAGCTACAGGTGGGGCGGGGAATGGATGGAGAGCAGCCCTGAGGAGAAGGGCTTGGGGGTGCTGGGTGATGAGAAGCTCACCATGAGCCGGCAGTGTGCGCTGGCAGCCCAGAAAGCCCCCTGTGTGCTGGGCTGCATCAAACCCAGGGTGGGCAGCAGGGCCAGGGAGGGGATTCTGCCCCTCTGCCCCGCTCTGCTGAGACCCCCCTGCAGTGCTGCCTCCAGCTCGGGGGGCCCCAGGGCAGGAAGGNGCAGCCTGGGCTGGTGGGGGGTGTCCCTGCCCATGGCAGGGGGTGGGACTGGATGGGCTGTGAGGTCCCTTCCAACCCAAACCAGTCTGGGATTCTATGGTACAGGCAGCCCTTACCAGTGGAGCTGGGTAGGCCAGAGAGCAACCGGCAACCACAGGACAGGGAGCTGGAGCAAGCATGGGATGGAGCGATCCTGGTTATATGCACAAATTGAGGGCGAGAGGCTGGAGAGCTGCCCCATGGAAAGAGCTTGGGGGGGTTGGATTGACAGCAAGCTGAATAGGCGTCAGCAGCCTGTCCTGGTAGCCCAAAGGGCCAACCCTGCCCTGGGAAACTAGCCGGGGGAGAGTGGCGACTGTCCCACCCTGCAGCGCTCTGGGGCAGCGCCACCTCGAGCACCATGGGCGGCTGTGGACGCGTCAGTGTCAGGACATCAAACTATTAGAGTGTGTCCAGAGGAAGGTGACCAAGATGGTGAAAGGCCTCGGGGGCAAGACTTAGGAGGAGCGACTGAAGTCACTTGGCTTGTTCAGCTTGGAGAAGAGAAGGCTGAGGGGTGACCTCATCACTGAGGGGTGACCTCATCCCAGTCTACACCTTCCTCAAAGGGAGCAGCGGAGGGGGAGGTGCTGATCTCTGCCTGGTGACCAGTGACAGGACACAAGGAGATGGAATGAAGCTGTGTCATTCAGACTGGACATTGGGAAAAGGTTCTTCACTGAGGGCAAGCGGTCACTGAACAGGCTGCCCAGGACCCTGGTCGTGGCACCAAGCCTGTCAGGGTTCAAGGAGCGTCTGGATGATGCTCCCAGTCACACGGTTTAGTTTTAGGTAGTCCTGCGAGGAGCAGGGAGTTGGACTTGATGGATGATCCATACGTCCCTTCCAACCTGAGATACTGTGTGATTCTGTGAAAAGGGAGATGAGGGGAATGAGTTAAAGCCCCTTCCCCAGAGCCCAGCTCGGGCAGCGGGCACGCTGCAACAGCTGTGCTCGTGAATATTCCCAAATATTCCTCCCGTCAGCAGGACTCAGCTCAGCTGGAGCTGTCTGCTTGGCCAACACCAACCCTCAGGAGCAGCATCCAGTCCAGAATCGGGAACACAAAAGGAAAAACCTCCCGTTACTGCAGGGGCTTGTGTCTGCTGCTGTCCTTCCCGATAAAACACGAGTTCACTGTGCATTTGTCTGCAGTGAGGACCCACGGATCCCTGCCATGCCAGGCAGGAAAGAACTGCAACGTTATGCTGGGGAACAAAAAGAAAGCCAAATCCCTTTCTATGCAGTAATAGATTTAAGGTGTGATCTCTAAGGGCTTTCCAGGGCTAGTCGTTCTGAAAGCAGGTAATAGTCTTTCCTCACCCTTTTGACGGAATAAAAATCCTCTTTCTGTCGTTAGAAGGTCATGGGACTCTGCGCATAAACCTGCCAGTAACAGAGGAGTTAGGATTTCTGGTTGTGCAGCCGAAACAGCAGCTGTTGAAGCTACTCAATGACGCAAAAACCCCACAGGAGAATAAAAGAGCGGGCAGAACGAAGACGAGGTGGCAGAACATGCCGGGCTTGTGGCAGGTCCCAGAATACAAGCGCACAGCAGTACAGAAACTCTCCTGAAAAGGGAAGGGCTAAGAATATTCTGAATTTCCTCAGCTGCAGTCTGCTGCAGTTCAGGAAAATGACATCATTGCACCACCACAAACACAGGCTCCATATGAGTTTCATCTCCCCTGCATATCCTTCCCACCGAGAGCTATCGCGGACGTCAGTAATCCCTCCTGGCTCTTGTGCCGATGGCAAACTCCTCTTTCAGGGGCAGAGCTCAGCAGGCTCTGGCTCAGTTCTTACTGAGGCAAGACGCAATCTGGGCCATGGAGCTATGTCACAATTACCCAAATTATAAATGAAAAGGAGCAGCAGAGCTTGGGTCTGAATGTTCTTTGCCCAGGCCCAAGGATAGCTCTCTGCGCCTTGCAGTGAAACAGCATCTAATTAAGCAACCCTGTAATCGCATCACACAGATCAGGAACAAGTTAGGAACAGGGATGTAGCAGCCTGGTCTCCAAAACCTGCATTTTTATCGACTTTGAAGCAGTTATGCTTTAAAAAGCAATCATCTACACTTTCTGAAATTGCTCAGAAACCTACCGGTAGCCCCACTCCTTGCCAAAGACGGGTCAACCCTGTGCACGACGTACTCGCCTCTGCAGCGCTGTAAGGAGAACCAGACCTCACCCATGGGTTTTCTTGCCAGAAGCGGCTGGATGGATCCCAGCCTCCTGCCCACCCTGTGGGTCTCTGGGCTGTGGCGGGGCAGCACAGCTGAGTGGCGTGCCCCAGAGCGGGGCCCCGCTGGAGGGGACGCTCGCGATGCGCAACAACCCCGCAGTCCTTGGTCTCGCTGAAGGAGAGATAAAAAGGGGTTGGTAAGGGGGAACAAGGTAGCATGAAGGTCCCAAACCTTCAAGAACACAAGGGGAATGGTGGTATTTGAGGAACCTGCTGGGGAATGAACATCCCCAAGGGTATTAAACCACTCAAGGACTGTAGGCTTATAGAAGTAAGCAAGAGAAGAACCCCAAGATGCAGAAGAATGTGAAATACCAGACACAACGGGACTACCCGTACCTAGCTGTAGCCTTTAGTCCATTTTCCCAAGCCCAGGCCGGACAGACCACAGCATAGCGCATTTCGAGGATCCCGTTGCCGTGTCACGGCATCCCACCCTCATCCGCAGGCTGCTGCAGAAAAGCTCTCGTGTGTGGTAACTGCAACTTGTTTCACCTGGAAACCCAGAAAGTGTTCAGACCGGAGACTCTCACAGCAGCGCAAAGACACACTGGCCAGGCCCCGTTCTGCTCCGAGGACCAAGAAATGATCTCTAAAAGACCAACCTCACCTCAGGACTGTAAAACAACCCGTAACAACTACTCACAGCCGTGCCTGTTTATTCTCCTGTGCTGCCTGCGTAACGGCCGCAGAGCTCATTCGCAGCAGGAGGAAGGCAATTTAAAAACACACCCGCCAGCACTGCCGGAGAGAAATCATCCATGGTAATACCATCAGAGCGCCGTTACCAACCAGCAAAGTCTCATCTAACACTTTAAGCAGCAATTCCTGGTTTTCCTTGGTTCTCTTTTTAATTTGAAAACCGTTAGGATAAAAGGAGTATGTCCCACCACGTGCCGACCAGCACCGTATGTTAAGGTAAAGCGAATATGGAAGAACGACAGCGTCGTGCAGAAGGTTACTTAAATGCCATAGCACACTGCCCTGCATTAAGAACATTTCTTTAAACATTGGCTTAACTTCAAGAAACATGCTTCAGGGACCACAGCAGGTGGCACAGGGAAATTGGCCAGAAAAAGCATGTTTCTGTCAATAAAAGGCTCCTCGACCCCTGCCCCCAAATAATGTTACATGTATGTATATCCCCAAATTTGAGCTAAAGCTCTACTGCTCAGAGTAGGATTTGAAGCTCAGTAATCAGCAGATATCAGCAGGGTCACCCTTTAGTCAGCGAGTTAAATTCAGCACATTTAGTGGTATCCGAGGCCGGGGAAAGCCCTCTCCCAAGACGCGATGCTGCTGAGATGCAGTGGGACTGGCTGGAGCACCCACCAGGAGCCACAGCTCTGCTGCGACGGTAATTCACAGCGTTATGGTGGAAGGGCACATGACAATCCAAAACCAGCAGCACTAGTACAGAATGGGAGTGCACGTGTTTTGTTTTCCCAGAGGGGTGCTCCTTCTCCTTCAACGTGGAAAGGTACAGCACTGCTGAGGGCCTATGAATTAGCCAACAGTTCCCAAACAGAGTGTTACGAAAAAAAAAAAAGTCCATTTGATATTCGAATCACAGACTGGTGTGGGTGGGAAGGGACCTCACAGCCCATCTAGTTCCCACCGCCTGCCCTGGGCAGGGACACCCCCCACCAGCCCAGGCTGCCCAAAGCCCCATCCAACCTGGCCTTGGGCACTGCCAGGGAGCCAGGGGCAGCCACAGCTTCTCGGGGCACCCTGTGCCAGGGCCTCAGCACCCTCCCAGGGAAGGATTGCTGCCTCCCAGCTCAGCTCCAGCTCCCCTCCTGCAGCTTCAGGCCCTTCCCCTTGGCCTGGCCCTCCCTGCCCNTGGGAGCCCCAGGGGGCCCCCCCCAGAGCAGAGGGGCTCCAGCCCTCGCAGCATCTCCGGGGCCTCCTCTGGACTCGCTCCAGCAGCTCCATGTCCTTCCTGTCCTGGGGACCCCCGAGCTGGAGGCAGCACTGCAGGGGGGATTAAGCAACGAACTCTGTATTGTATTTGCATTTAGTACATATTGCTGCAGGACAATGAAATTCAGTATTTCTGATGGTGGGATGAAGGGCAGAGAAGCGACTTCTAAATTTGACATTTCAATGTCAAGGCACTCGTTTGTAATTCTTGCATGGTCGAATTCCTTCTTGAAGGAGAGGTACTGGGAGTGGTGTTAGGTCAGCACTATTTCAGAACTACAGGCAGAAGAGTTCTCTGCTAAAACTCCAGAAACAGGACTGTGTACAGGGGAAATGCTGCTCCAGCACCACTGCTAAACAGCCCCAAATCACTAACACACATGTGATTCAAGGGTGAAATATTTTAATACAGAAAGTGGCAGAAAAGCTTCCATACACGTTTCCCAATGTGTGGCCTTCATTTTTCTAAGCACATTTAAAATCAAAATATCTTAAAACAAATTCTCTCAACAATATCGTTTACTGTACAGATAAATAACAAACAACTCACTTGGCTACAGCTCATGACGGTACAGAATTTCTTCAGGAGAGGACAAAACTGTATAGTAGTTGCCAGAGTTATGTTTTTAAACTATAACTGGATGTGGTTTTAAATAGTGTTAGTACCTACCACCACACTCCCCCAAAACACCCGCATCGTTCATATTTAATAGTGTTAAACACAAATTACTTAATAAAAAAAAAAAGCGCCAATGCATATATATCTACTTGAAAGAGATGAGAAGAATCCTTGTGCAGCATTTCGGTGCTTATTTCTCAGTAGAAAAAGCCCTCTTCATCAATGGTGGGGGTGCTTTTCCAACATCAAACATCATCTCCAGTGGAGGATTATTGAGACAGCACCAGTCAGGTATGCGGCCTGTCTGGCTGTAATATTCTTTGGACACAGACCGGCTCCCAAGTATGTCCTGAAGTGCTCCAAAAATGGCTCCTGCATTGTTGGGAGGGGGAAAAAAGAGTTGTGTTAATTTGATGTAGCGAATTTTTCTACTTCTCCCCATCAAGAATCTCCACTATTTTTTTCACCTCTGTCCTGAGAATTAAAGGACTGAAAACACCTAGCCGCTTTCCTTTTCAGCGGCCCAGCTAGTCCCATATTGCTTCCATTTATGTCCCTTGAAACTAACTGAAAGTAGCTGAAAGGAAGGAACCATCCAGTCTCTGCTGACAGCAAGCTGGCCTAGCTGACCTGCTGCTTACGACCAAGTTTCCTAGAAATTTTGATTTTACGCACTTGAAAGAAACCGCCCCGCGTTTGAGGAAGTTCCTGCTCCCCAAAAGGGCGTCACACAACACCCGTAGGAAGTTCACACGAGCCGTGAGAAGGTTCAGACCGCGGCAGCTGACTAGCACTGCCAGTGAACTAGGCCCAGACAAATCATTCTTGTTTGCGAATCCTAAAAGTAGACTCAAAAGGTTTCAAAACTACAATTTTATAAACATTTACATTTCAAAGCATATGGAAATAAAATGTACCTTTACAGTTCAAGTTAGTTCCTCATACCTACCAGATGGGCTCAGCTTATATACCAAAAGTTTAGAACAGCAAGAATTTTTCCCAGCCTCAGAACCCTCCTGAAAAGAGTTGCTAGCAACAGAAAGCCCTTCCTTTTCCCTAGCGTGCCAGTACGGCATCCCAAATCCATCACAGAGCTTCTGTATCCGTTACTGGCACTTGGGAACAGCACAGGAGTTAGCAGCCTCCGGCCTCTCCACAGCTCACAGCTCCTCAGTCAGTAATTAAACTTCTTTTTTCAATAAGCAAATCCTCCTACGCGCAGCAGGTCTCTGCTCCGCCGCATCGCTTTACTGGTGCCACCACACGGCGGTAGCCCTGCACCGCACTTGAGTCAACAACTCATCTTCCACACCGCTGTCTCACATCGCACCCCACCTCTTTAAAGCTCCCATCACCTGCAGCGCCGTTCTGCCCTCAAACCGCCCCTGAGGGAGCTCTGCTCTGCAAGATTTCTTCCAGGAGGGCATAACATTCCACAGAGCTCCAATGCAGCTTGATTTCAATAGTTCACCTAAAATTTTCTGCTATTTATGCATCACAAATCCCACTCAGAAGGTCTGTTTTTCCGCTTTGTACCTTTGCGTAACAGCTGTTTCCATTCTTACCTCCTAGCCAGGCCACACAGTTGGGTTTGGCAGGTGGAGTGTGAATTCTGAAGGTTTTAGTGGCAAGTGTTTCTTTGTATTTCGGTTTCTCTACCAGGTATCTGATTTCTGCCATGAGCCTGTGAAGGAATCCCGGCAACATAGCGGTGCCACCAATAACCACCAAGTTCTCCGCCAACTGCTTCCTGGTGTCTATGGGACACTAATACAAACAGGAATAAAAAACCCCACAACACTTTAATGAACAACCATGCAAAGGTCTGTTAGAAATTCAGTCAGTCTGTCTGTGCACATCAATCACTGTTTTCTCATGGTTAGCTGAAACATAACCAACATCATGGTTGATGAGAGGGGATTCTGCCCCTCTGCTCTGGAGACAGGCTGAGGGAGCTGGGCTTGTCCAGCCTGGAGCAGAGAAGGCTGCGGGGAGCCCTTGGAGCCCCTCCCAGTGCCTGCAGGGGCTGCAGGAAAGCTGGAGAGGGGCTGGTTGCAGGGCAGGGAGGGACAGGACAAGGGGATGGGTTTAAACTGAAAGAGGGGAGCTAGAGCCAAGATGTGAGGCAGAAATCCTTCCCTGGGAGGGTGCTGAGGTCCTGGCACAGGGTGCCCCGAGAAGCTGTGGCTGCCCCTGGCTCCCTGGCAGTGCCCAAGGCCAGGTTGGATGGGGCTTTGAGCAGCCTGGGCTGGTGGAGGGTGTCCCTGCCCATGGCAGGGAGTGGGAACTAGATGGGCTTTGAGGTCCCTTCCAACCCAAACCAGTCTGGGATTCTGTGATTCTATTTTTTTGTTTTTATCCAGACTTCCCAAGTAATTCCCCTGAGTTCTGGGAGAAGATGTGCCAGAAAGGTGAAGCCTCAACCAGTCCTCTCAGAGAGAGAAACCTGTTCCATCTGAGATTGACTCTTTTTAGCGCCACTGGAAGAAAGTGGTACTAGTCTCAGCGGCAGAAAAGGTTTGTGCTGGCTCTTGCCTCAGGCATCAGATAATCCAAGTAGAAGACACAAAGGCATGAAAAAAACAAGCCTTGTCAGTTCTGCCCCTCACAAACAGCTCTGCACTATCCCTTTGAAATAAAATCCAGACTGCCGTGGTCCTCTTGTCCAGCGGAAGTAACTGGACGCTATTTAACACTCGTAAATGTAACCCTTGTCTTTTCTCTGGCCAAAGAGTGATGCAAGGTAAATGCCTGGAGGTGCAGAGGTGAGGGGTCCAGGCAGAGATCTTGTTAAACCATTTGTTTTCATAAGAAATTCTAATTTAAATGTTTGTCATGTCATCCAAGCCTATGGCTCTCCAATAAATTATGTCTCAGCAGACTAATTTAAATGGCATCAATAACTACAGGAAGTCAGCTTTAATTAACATACATATACCACCCTATAATGAAAATTTCCATTTATAGTGGTTTTCTAATTCATTTTTCCTAAATATAACAAGAAATGAAGTGTTTGTACATGCCAAGAACGTTTTCCATAATATATGTAACACCCTGCCTGTAACAGAGATGTCCAAATTAATTTTATTCTGTCTTAGGTAAATCAGCAGTCTGCAGGATGCATGAAGTCTAACTCTGAGCAAAACACCTGGCAAGAAGAAGAAACAGAATACCTGTGTCGTTTCAGTTTAAGAAGTGTAATTCCTGTAACACCAAGTATCCGCAACTCCTTTGCCATGACATATGCAGAGCCTCACTCCCAAATAAACACCAGTTTACTACCTGCGCTGAGGAGTGAGCACTGCGGTTCTTAGGCACCTGTCCGAGACACGCTGCAGTACACCGAAGAGTAAGAAAACAATCCCAGAGCGGATGACACGTGGTGACTCACTGCCCGGCAGTAATTCACCATGTGGCAGCACCCTAGGAGTCACGCTGCGCTAAACTTCTGCAACCAACTGCAACCTGCAGTCGGACGGGTGTCACTCTGGAAAGAATCACTCCTAACAGCAGGTTCTCTGAGGCTGGAGGCATTCGCTAAATTGTTTATAATATGAAGATACCTGAATGAGTGAATCCAAGATCAAAGTGGCAACAGATGTCTCTTCATTATCCTGCTCAAACAGTATTTCGACAACAGAGTCTCTGTTGAACAGACAGGAAATGAGGGTTAATGAGAAGCACTACTACACCGTGAGCTAACACCCACCACCGGCAGGGCTGGAAATACCGACAGGCTTCCTGCTGACAACACATCGTCACAACTCCTTCTGTCATACAGTCCATGCACCGGGTGGTGCCAACAGGGAGGAGACAACACCCCGTTCACTGCACTAAACCCGCCCCACCGTCACGCATCGATACTCCGTTTGTTTCCCCCATCCTTCCCATCTGTTTGCTCTCATCTTCAACTGTGCGTTCTCCAGGGAAGCAGATACCTCTTACTGTGGGCTTGCACTGTGCCCAGCACAAAGCCTTAATTTAAGAGACTTAAAAAGCACATGCAAGGGTTTAATTTAAATTAAAATTTATGAAAATGTATGTGCTCTAAGAACTGAAAATATATCCTCCTAAAGATAAATAGTCAGCTACGGCTTTTCTCACCTGATGGGGCCAACTACGTGAAGAATCTTTTCTCCATCTAAAGGATAGTCCACATCTGGAGGCGGTGAAGGACGCTAAAAATAAAAAACACGCTTGTTTTATTTTAGGGGCCAACAAGGCTACATACACCTCAAAAGATGAGGATAAGCTTCATTCTCCACCCACCTCAGCACTGCCATCGATGTTGAACTTGGCTGCTTGGATTTTCAGTCCACGTTGGAGATCACTCACAAAACAAGTGCGGACTTCATAAAAGGAAAGGAAGGGGCAGAGGAGAGACTTTGTTGGATCCTTTCGTCACCAATACAGACAACAATTGTGCTTAATTTAAAGAACACACACTTTAGGCCTTTGCTGGTCCAAGCCATTATCAAATAAATGCAGGGAAAAACGGTCTCTACACTTCAGAGGCGTTCAGACACTATCTAGGCCAGGAGTTTAAATGACGCTGACACTGCCACTACGCTAGGACAGGCAGGATTCCTTTCTCAGACAAGCTACCTAAGATTGAAAGACAAAGGGAGGTTACTAATCCTGCCTTTGGTTACCACAAGGTGCCAGGGCTTGTATTCAAACACACTGCTGCGGGTCTTGCACCGTGACTTCAAACGAGACACTGCTCATTTTTTAAACAAGCTGGAACAATCCAGTATTTTTCCTAGCGCAACTCTTCAGCACCTTAAGAACTCCACAGGGTTTTCTTCTCCAAGCAACCCTGAGAGAACACAATTTCATTTGTATCCCAGCGGTTAGCTTTACTTCCGCCAGACACAAATAAGTATACAGCGAGTATCCTCTTCACAAACAGCTGTCACAAAGAAACAACCCTTCAATACACAGGTAATCGTAATTTCAACCCTAGCACATTATATCTAGTTCAAAAAGACTGCACAAAAACCAGAACAGATCAAAAAATTGTGTTCAAGCCCAGGAATTAGAAAAGCAACTTCCATTTGACAAAGCACAAGCTCTGTTTAAGTTATTTTGCATTTGACTGATGGATTTCTTCCTAATTTGGACCAAGAGATATATACTAGCTGTTATTTTCTACGATTATATATCTATTTATGTCTGCTGCACATGAAACATTACATCAGAATTCAACCAAGTTCTGCCCAAAGATAGGCTCTATTTTTTCTGGTGTTAAGTGTAGTCCTTGACTCATCTTGCCTACGTGACTAACACAGCAAACTCTCTTCTGTACGCACCTTATTTTTCGTGCAAAATTGACTTTAAGGCGAACTGAGCCTTCCTAGTTAATTTATAAACCAAATGAACTCGAAAAATGTTTATGTCATGACGTTAAGACTGCTTAAACGCTGCATTTGCAACCAAAACGCATCTGCAGTAACAGGGTTTGAACATCAGATCTGCTAAACCCTGAGTGCCGCGGAGAGCACACGCTGTACACAATCACACGCGGCAAACAAAATGTCAGCAGTTAAAAACGCAGCGCCGAGTTAGCCTGACCTGCTGACCACAGGATTGGTACGATGGTGCCTCCCTGCGCTTGCTCACCAAACGTATCTACGCACTACACCTTGACAACACAAAGGCTAAACCTGAAAGAGGAGCTCAACACGGTTTCAGATTTGCTTTCAAAGAGGAACAATACTACCAATTCTTCCAGTAGGTAAGAAATATGATAAACAGAGAACACAAAATAAATTCCTAAATGTAAAGTATTCGCACTGGTTGTTATCATACTCTGCTGCACAATTTAATAAACTAGAGTTTCATGAAGCAGAAAATCTTACCTTTTATATCCTCTACTATTTCTTCCGGAACTGAGCCTGAAATTAAAAAAACAACTTAGAACAAAAGATTTTAAGGAGAAAGAGAATTTAAGAACAAAACTAAGTTTGAATTATATTTAGCACATTAAAGTTTCACCTTGACAGAAGCTTTTAAAGATTTCTAAGGAAGTAAGAATATTAAGAACAGAAATTAAAAGTGTGTTTTCTCTCAAAACAGACTGAAATATTACTACAGAACTTTTGTCTCAGCCTTCACTCAAACCTGCTGTTATGAGTGGCTTACCATAAAAAACATATACTCGTTAAATAGGGAGAAAGAAATCATGAAAATAGATCACAAAAGATGCGGTGAATATTAAACTCATTTTATTCACTGTTAGTATGAATCCACTTTGCCCAGTGCAAGCCCGCAGCACACACGCTGCTTTTTCCAGACCTTACCCATCACAGATGGAAGGCTTTGTCCTTTGGCTAACCCTGTATCCACCGTGCACTGCTCCAACAGCTGATACTCCAGCTCCCTAAAACATCGCACATTAAGTTAGTCGCAGCTATTAACTCAGGCCGGTCCTCTGTATTGCACTTAAGGGACAGTATTTATTCCCTTCAGGTACATTCTTGTAAGTACAGACTGAAGAAGATCTGATTTCCACAGCTTTTACTACATAAACAAAAGCCAAACTGCTGTCACAGCAACAGTGATGATTTAAGCCATGCTCAACAGGAATCTCTGATCATTAGTCAAAGATGAACTTTCACAAAGAAATCATGGGTAAGCTGGAATGCATAGCTGTGAACTTACTTGTGGATAGCCTTTCCTCCCAGAGGGAGAGAACCCCAGCAGCTCAGAATCGGAATTCCCTCGTATATCTACATGGAGATCAGGAAATTCTCCTCTTTTGTTATGAGTTTTGAGTTTGCTGGAACTAAATGCTTTTTCCCCTTCAACAAGCTTTTTCGTTGGAAAAGACCTCAATTAGGTACTGGAATCACTTTCTAACGGCTTTTCTCCAAAACTCATTTCTAGTTTATAAAGGCTGAAGTTATGAAGCACCCTTCCCAAGTTTTGAGGGAACACGGATTTAGCACGTCAGCTGTGATGTCATGACATCTTATAGCCAAAACCCAGACTGGGTGACCTGTTCCTACTGCTTTTTAGCACACCTGAAGTATATAGAAATACCATCTTGTCATGACAGCCTTATTGCTGAGAATTTTGCTTGTGTATTATTAAAGGATACAGGCAGCACCAAGCTTTCCGCATATCCACAGTCTAGCACCATGGCAGAATTGATCCCAAGGGTCAGCAGAGACATTAGATGACTCGGAGCAAACAAAACGGAAGGTACCTGTGTGGAAACCAAAAAGTACAATTGACAGAAGGGGAGGAAAAAGAAACAAACCACCCAAAGCACTGATGCTTTCCCCGAATGTCATACTAAAAGCAAAACCCAAACAACTGTATCTTGAGGTATCCGTTTTTAATTTAGTTTGTAAGGTAGTGGAGTAATGAACAAAATACAACAGGATTCTAAATTCTGTGTTCACCTTATCTGTGGTACGTACCAGTTACTTCAGTAACAACCAGTCTCAGAATGGGCTTGTAAGGAAAGCAAGTGTTAACTGTAGAACTCGTCTTAAGTCACAGGTCAGGTTTCTTATTGTCATTGAAAAGAAATTAAAGAAACTAAACCACAGCTACTTGAAAGGTTGTATAGAGACTTGAAGATGTGAATAACGGTGCCAGAAAACCCATAAAAATAGAATCATAGAATCTTTGAGGTTGGAAAAGACCTCTGGGATCATCGAGTCCAACCGTCAACCCAACCCCCCCCATGGCTACTAACCCCTGTCCCGCAGTGCCATGGCTACACGCTGTTTGAACCCCTGCAGTGACAGTGACTCCCCCCCCCTCTCTGGGCAGCCCGTTCCGATGCCTGACCATTCTGTCAGTGAAGAAATTTTTCCTAAAAAACCTGCCTTATGACAACATAAGGAACACACAAACTCACAGAACAGGCTATTTAGAACACTCTCCCCAAAGCTATGTGGAACCTCAAGTCAAAATTACACAAGAATTGCTTCTTTCTCCCAGAATTCCATAAATCAAGTTTCCTAGATAGCAACAGTTCCTTTAATGGAACACCTTGAAAGGTGAATTAAATGAGCAATTCCAATAAATATTCCATTTAAGAGAAATGTTACTGATACAGAGACACAGATATAATATAGACCTGTATTAATATGCCACTCTTATTCTTTGCGCCAAATGGAAATACTAGCCCGAGAGAATTAACTTCACACCAACACTGCCTGCCTTCTGAACAAGGTACAAAGTCTCTCCATCAAAATATTAGTTTCCAAGTCACGATGCATTTTCAACAACCAATTTTGCATGGAGTGCTTTATCTGAGACACGTATTTTTGCTGCAAGGGAATTAGGAAAAAAACCCGAAACAACTAACAACATAAATCACTCAAATCTTTCAGCAGTTCCAAGTCATCAGAAAATCTTGTCAATAGTAGGACAGAATTATGCAGAAGTTCAAGATTAGTTGGTAATCTGTGTTGTGATGCACAGTGAAGAAACACTGCAAACAAACAAGTTTCACCACTTTTTGCAGAAGAACCTAAACTTTCGTTCTATCTGAACTGAAGAAGTATGGATTCGCCTTCCGAAACATTTTCCGTTAGAACTAAGCAAGAATTAGGTTCAGACTTGTCTTCAGAAAGACTGATTAAGCAGAGAAGGTAAGTTCTTATCTAAGTGAGTACAGCCAGAGGTTAGATCACACGCTAGGCAGATATTGACTCTGGCAGAAGTCAGGAGATTTGCTGACAGAGCACTAACAAGCGTTTAAATATAAATTCTGGCTGCAGGCAGTGCTCAGTGGGGATTATTGGATCTGTCTGGAACAGTGCGATGTAGCTGTATTTTTGCACAAGCCAGAGAAACCTTTCGGATTCTTGCTAATAGCTCCTGCTTTGTGGCCTCAGGAAGAGTCACAACGGAACAAAAACGGCTTTTACTCCAACCTCCAAGCCCTACTTGTCCAGATGACCATCAGCATTTTTTCCATCTTCTTTCTGTCTCTCTTTTAGTATTATTTTCATTTCTTTGTCCACATCTGGTAGTGATCGTAAGTAAAATTCCTACTGACAAGTGCTACACTGAAGATATCCGGTACGTAAAACACGTACCTCAAAATGCTTGAAAAGGACTCTTGTGAGCGTGTCTCTGAAGTGTGAAGGGCACAAGACAGATTCTATGATCACAACACGGCGGTCTCTGGGGTTCACCAGCAGATGTCTAAAAAAGGCAAGACGTGTAAAAGGGAAGTGGTAAGTTTAAGCACGTATTATGAGAGACCTACCTTATTTTCCTACTCCATTCGCCTCAAAAATCCTAAAAATTTCCACTTAGATAGCATTTTCTGCAGCAGATCCCAAAATCTTTTTCCCAAATTAAAAAAGCAAACACACTTTCCTGAAAGAGAGCTAGGAACCTGAGTTAGAGAAAAGTTATAGAGCTACCTGCCAGCAGGTTGCAGTTCTGTATCTCCACTACAGATTTCTAAATCAGCATAAAGAAATGCAAAACCAGGCAGGCATAACAGCCACTAATGGCTTGTCCAGTGTCCTACAGTGCATCCATAAAAGAAGAATGACAGTACAGATGTCTTGATTTCAGTGGAAGTCTTTGGAATTGTCCTGAGACCAACTACAAAGCAATGATCAAGGGCAGGAAAAAACCAAAACAACCCCCACCAGAAGTTCTGAGGCACAGAAATTAAATATTGGTTTCCCGGTGCCAAGTGATGATTTCTTTTGTGTGTGAAAATAAGGACTGGAAGTAAAGAGAAAAGATTAAGTCTAATTTCATTATTCACTAATGGTACTAAAAATACAATAAAAAGATGTATTGCTTAGGTAACAATATTCCGCAGGTTAAGATTCCTCCTTCCAGACCACTGTCATGTGGAGAGAGCTCCGCACCGATATGAGCTTCAGCCCTACCAAAATCTGTGTAACTTCTTAGGTAATGGCTTTCCCCTATCAAAACCTTTCTAAGCGCCACAGTTAAAAGGCAACTCATCAAACACTTTTTATTTCCAGCGAGCCACTGATGCTGCAGGACACTAAATCTTTGTAATATAACCTGAATCTCAGCACCGCTGAATTCCTCCTGCAAGAACACAGCCAGGCAGCCACCTGCACTATCTGGTTTCTGGGTTTTTTATTCAGCTAGACAGCACTTACAGCCACGCTTCTAACTCCTCTCACCGTACTCAGGAAAGAGCAGCAGAAGGTTCTAACATCCAAGTATCTCTTACCTGAAATACAGCATATGGATAAATTCCTTCAGATATGAATACAGCTCTTCCGTATTAATATTATATTGAACAACTTTGACAGGCTGTAAAGTAAAAATATCCACAGTCAGCTTAAATATTAGGCAGTGATTATATATAAATATATACATGATACATAAAGAAATTATCATACATATGATAAAATACTGTATCTGAACATATATAACGTGATATGTATAAAGAAATAGTCTTGCCTGACTTGCTCTACATCCTTTACAATGCATCTCACAAACTCACCCTATAACTAGGCTCCAGAGTTTATTCATGCTCATTTTTTGTACTGCTAACTGATCTCAACATTAGTTTTCCAAAGCTGCCATCCTCTACTAAAACAAAAACCCCAAAACATAGCTAGGCAAAGAAATTTATCAATAAATGCCCCAAAGATAGGCTGCATGGGTGATAAGTACCGATTCACATCAGCACTGGTATCACACTGACTTGTACCCAGTTACAATCTTTCCATAGCAGCAGTTATAAGACAATGAAAACATAGTTTATGATGGACAGAAACCGTATCTGCAAATTCTTTCTATACCCTGACACACCAAACACTGTAAAGGTAAAACAGTTCCGGTAAAATCGTTTACCTTTGCCACATCAGGTTTCTTTATTTCACTAGGAATAATGCATCTTGGTCCTGTTTCTCCTGCAAAACCACACCTAAAAGAAAACATTGAAAACCTTCTCATTTGAAGTCACTATTTAACATACTGGGCCTAGGAATTATCAGAGAGTAATTAATTAGGGATATATCTGTGACTGCAGAGAGGTGTTTTGCATACAGCTTTTCCATCTAGCCACTCTGAACGAGAAGGAGTTTTATCTCTTTTTATTGACTCCCTCTCAGCTGCACTAAACAAACCAAGTTTTCTTCACATCTGTAGGGACTGTAACGTAACTCTGATGTGCCTCCGACTTTCCACTGAGTAGTTTTCCACCTGCAACCTTCTTTACTGCTTATTAAATTTCCAAAGAAACACCTTCCTGTATCCTCCATGCAGGGCCACCGTTTTCACAGAAGCTCTCAGTACCTGCAGGCCAGATTAAGTTACCATGGCCTCTTTAAATCCTCATTTTCTGTGACGTTTACTTAGAAGAAACACAAGACCAAGACACAATGATCACAACCACGCACGTCCTGTGGCTGATTTCACTGCTGGCCAGCCACATTCCACTGACACTTTTCTCCTGTTTCCAGCTCTAACACGGACTCCCTTCACGAGCACCCTGGGTGATTTAACTACTGCCTCAAGACGACTCACTCCGGGACTCCTGACCAGAAACGAGAGTCCTGCATCCAACTTAGCTGCACTGTAATAAAACCAGCAGCAATTCCACAACGAACTTTTCGGAAACCCATCTGGTTTTCCAAACAGACGACCACGGCCTGAAGAAGGCAAATGAAGAATAAGAGAAATTCAAGATTTGATTTTAAGAAACTCGGTGCCTGACATTTCTTTCACCACACGGTCAGCCCCATTTGGTACAAACCTCAGAGGGAAACTACGGTAGAAAACACTGGTGGAAAACCATAAAGCTGCTGGACTTCGAATGCTTTTAATGTAAAAGGTCAGTGAATACTTTATCTTGGTATTTGACAACTGCCAACATGTTTCTTCAGCTCATTTCAGAAAAAAAAAAATCTTAAAATAGACATAATTCAGAATTCCATTTTTTTCTTTGGTCTCCCCAAGACTTGGGCGGTCCCAGCGTGTACGCACAGCGTCCTTGCCTGTCCTCCTGACAGCTTTTGAACTTTGGGTTAATTTCAGCCTTATCTGGAAACAGACAGATGTCTCCCACACAATTATGTTGCTGTCACTTCTACAAGAACGAAGACTGGAAACAGACTCTAAAACCACACTGTTCAGGGGAAATGCTTTTCCACAAGAGCATTTTATTAGACAAATAACGCCCACGGGATAAAACCTCACAGGCACCCCAGATTTGGGAAAGCTCATGATCAGCCACACGACACAAACCCACAAGAAGCCACTCGTGGAATCGCTTGTTTAAATCTGGGAAGTTTTTCTTAGATCTTCTCCATAACCACACTGCAGCGATTTCCGGGTGACGCCGCCTGCCCACAGTCACTTGAAAGAAGCCAGGTACAACTTCATACAAAACCAAGCTGGGACAAAGACAAGCAGGGACATCCTCAGGGCTTCCGCAGGCAAACGCGCCCACACGGGCATGGGCCTAGCCTAGTAACAGTGACTGCCACCTGCAGAGGCGCTTTTGTCACAATATTATTTTTTTTTCCTGCACGCAGGACACCTCTCTAAACAGGCCACTGAAATCCTGGGAGCATTTCCAGAGTATTTTAAGCCTGGATGCAGGATCGGATTGCTTAAACAGCCCCGTTTCTGTGAGGGCTGTGTGTGCCTGGGAAGTGAATTGTTGGATGATGCCCACTTGCAGCCCAGAAAGCCAACTGTGTTCTGGTGTGTCCCCAGCAGCGGGACCAGCAAGGAGAGGGAGGGGATTCTGCCCCTCTCCTCCACTCTGCTGAGACCCCCCTGCAGTGCTGCATCCAGCTCGGGGGTCCCCAACATAGAGAAGGGCACGGACCTGTGGAGTGAGTCCAGAAGAGGCCACGGAGATGATCAGAAGGCTGGAGCACCTCTGCTATGAGGACAGGCTGAGGGAGCTGGGCTTGTTCAGCCTGGAGAAGAGAAGGCTGCGGGGAGACCTAATTGCGGCCTTCCAGTCCCTGCAGGGGCTCCAGGAAAGCTGGAAAGGGGCTGGTTCCAGGGCAGGGAGGG
>VWZZ01001903.1:45054-55604 GCA_013399095.1 Psophia crepitans
CCGTCGCCGCCCGCCACCCTCCTCGCAGCGATGCGAGGGGAGCGGGAGCGCTCCGGCCCTGGCGGCGTTTGCGGTGCGGTGCGGCGCGGCCTTGCCCCGGCTCCGCCCCGGCGGAGGGCTGGGCGTCTGCGCGGGAGAAGGGCTGGAGAAGAAGCCTGAGGCGCAGCTGGGTGACCCGGGGGAAGACAGGAGGGGGCGCCGGTGTGAGGGCGGCCCGATGTGGGGAGACTCGGCGCTGGGGCCTGTCCTGCCCGAGCGCAGCGGCAGCCGGAGCTGGGCGGGCGTGCAGCAGGGGTGTGTTAGCGTGCACCGCATCGCGGCTCAGCGCCGGGCTGGATGGGGCTTTGGGCAGCCTGGGCTGGTGGGGGGTGTCCCTACCCATGGCAGGGGGTGGGAACTGGGTGGGCTGTGAGGTCCCTTCCCACCCAAACCGTTCCTCGATGCTGTGATCTCTGAGGGGTCAGGCGCCGCTTGTCTGCGCCACCAGCCGTGCACCAAACTTTCCTGTGTCCCTCCGAGCTGCCCCAAAGCCCTCCTGAAAGCCTAAACCCACCTCGGGCCCGGCGGTTCCTGCTCTGGCTGCCGCGACATCTCACGCCAGGGCCGTTTAATACGAGGCTCACTGCATAGGTACCCTTAGGGTACAGTGTCCTTCCTCTCAAACAGAAATAAAACGTCTCAGTGGGCAAAAAAAAGCCCCATCTCCTCACAGCTCCGAGAGAAGGGTGGTTGGGAGTGGAGGCCGGAGCCTGCACGTGCGGCGAGGATAGGAATAATAAACCCCACGGTGGTAACCCGTGCCCTCCGGACTGGGTCACCCGTGGTAGGCAGGCAGGAGACAACCAGTTATGGTGGGAGTCAACTGGTAGGATGCGAGTGCTAAAAATGTAATTTGAATTAGTTCAATTTTAGCCGTTTCCCTGAAAGTATATTGTGCCCATCCAGCTGGGCTTTGCCTTCATCTGTCTGGTTTTTGAAGGAGGGAATTTATTGGTGTTCGGACTTCCACGGAGCCACACCGCCAGACACATTTTGCAAAGTTAGCGGGAATGCTTTGTTACCTCACACCCACAAAATACCAGGCTGTCAAAACCAAGCTCTTACGCAGTTTTGGAGCAAAGAAAAAGCCACGTTTGTGTGCAAGTGTGTGTGTTCCCATGCGTTACAATGAAAGACTTTGACCTAATGTTGAGGTTTTAACCCCATCAAGGTTAGAAGATGTGAAGTTTTTCTAAATAATCTTCATCTCTGCTTTATAGCTGAGTGTCAGCTCTGCTACAGCTGAGGTCGCTCACCGTTTGTTTACAAGTCATTCAATGTGTCCGAAATACGCAGCCTTGCTCAGGTGGCATTGGCCTTTCAGGTCTGTGGCTGCCGTGCCACGAAAGCCCCTTCATGTGAGGTTGTGGGAGCGGTTCTGTAAGTACCTCAGGGTGTGGGTGGAGAGGCAGTTACCCAAAAACAGGCTGAAGAGAGGAAAAGGACGTGCCAAAAGGCAGCCCATGAAAGTCCCCTGAGAATTAATGAGCCCCACAGACCCGAATCCACCAGAACACCAAAAGTTTGGTGCATCTGGGCTCTGTTAACAGCAAGAGCTTAGTCAGTCAAAGGTGTTCTGATGAATGCTGTCTGTGCTATGTGACCAGTGAAATCAGCTGCTCTTCAGGCATTTTTCATGCAGGCCCAGGAGCGTAACTGCAGCCCTGATCATGTCGCCAGAAGATCTATCACAGGGTATTTACATCAGCCTAGTGTGTGGGACCCATATCTTCTTCCGGGAAGCAAAATAAATATTGAGAAAGCTATTAACTTGGGTCTAGACATTTGCTGATTGCCAGATGGGCTCGCCAGAGAGCATATATGCAGCAGGGCAAGGGCCCCAGTGAAGCCACAGGCTTTCAGGCTGTCACACTGATGTGCTCTGCTGTCACTGAACCCAAACTCCCGGAGCTGGGAACCGCTGTGGCGGTTTGTAGGTGCTATGCTTTTCATGTAGTCTGTGGCGGTGCCGTTGGTCCCACATCCACACTTTCTGTCTAACTGTGAAGGTGGAGGTGTGTGGGAGAGTTGGACGATGAGTGGCAGTGATGTGAGACACCAAGAGCTGTCACTGTCACCATCTGCTCTGTCTCCTGAGCAAACCTCTGCCCTAGCCCAGCGTTGGGACCAGCAGGTCTACATAACCGCTTTCTCTTCTGCTTCTGTCACAGGCTTGTCGCCTTCCCCTCCTTCTGGTCTCCCTGAAGTCACAAAGTGGGGTTGAGCGTGGAGCTGAGAAGAGAAGGTCCATGTGTATGCAGAGCAGGAGTGGAGACTGGGGGAGCTGAAGCAGATGGGCATCGTGGAAGGGAAACGCAAGGAATCCAGGCATATCTGCATCTATATCCAGGGGAAACGCGAGGAATTCAGGCAGTGCAGAGGGAACGAATGCAAGAAAAGTGTGAAGACAGGGAACTCTGCAGTGACAAACTCAGTGGAGACTCCTTGCAAAGCCCTTGTATCCCTCATAAAGCCCTTATATCTGTCCTTCAGATACTATCCCATAACTCAGCATGAGTTGATCCGAGGGCTGGAGCCCCTCTGCTACGAGGACAGGCTGAGGGGGTTGTGCTTGTTCAGCCTGGAGAAGAGAACGCTCTGGGGAGACCTAATTGCGGCCTTCCAGTCCCTGCAGGGGCTCCAGGAAAGCTGGAGAGGGGCTGGTTACAGGGCAGGGAGGGACAGGACAAGGGGAATGGGTTTAAACTGAAAGAGGGGAGATTGAGATGATGTGTGAGGCAGCAATCCTTCCCTGGGAGGGTGCTGAGGCCCTGGCACAGGGTGCCCCGAGAAGCTGTGGCTGCCCCTGGCTCCCTGGCAGTGTCCAAGGCCAGGTTGGATGGGGCTTTGGGCAGCCTGGGCTGATGGGGGGTGTCCCTGCCCATGGAAGCGGGTTGGAACTGGGTGGGCTGTGAGGTCCCTTCCGACCCAAACCAGTCTGGAATTCTGTGATTCTGTGAGCCCATGCACTCTTCACACCACCCATCGCCAGCTTCCCATCCTGCCAGCTACCTCTCCTTGGAGAGGAAAACTGAGGAGCAAGAACAAGGCTGTCATGGTGATGTGAGAGGCAGAAACAACGACGGGACCAGCACGCAACCAGTGGGTTCTGGAGGAGGAGGAATCATTGCCAAGGCAGCAGCAGAGGATGCCAACAGATGAAAAAATAAACAAACAAAAGCCTGTAGCAATTGAACGCTCCAACACAGAGTTCAGATTGCCTTAAGATTTTGCATGGTTTTATGTTTTTAATGTTTTTTCAAAAACTGTTTTTTATGGTTAGTATTTTATGCCCTTCCAGAATATGGAAACGCAGCTGTACTTTAAAGCACATGAAAAACAATGATCCTCAAAAACATGTTTAAATGTCATTCTCACAACAGAGCCTTAGCTCTGCCATGTTTGAGCAGTACCCTAGTGTACCCAGAATACACGCGCAGTTGGAATTACGCCTGACTGAGCTGGGAGTTATATTCAAGAAGCTTTTCTCTGTTTGGGTTCTTTCTGTCAGGGAAATGATCCCAGAATTCCCCAAGTTACTACCTGGCGTGCTGTCTGCCATTGCTGGTTCCTCAAGGACAGCAGGAGGAAAGCTGCGGGGCTGCTGTGCCTGGTGAGAATACGCTCGTGCTGGTGTGTGAATTTACCTTCTTTTAGGTTCTGTAAAATCCTCCTGAATCTCTCTGTGATAGGGGCCTTGTAAAGGCATAATATATTTAATGTTGCACTTGAAATACCTGAAGTCTAAAACTTGGAGTAAATGTTTAGATAATATATGATGAAGTTAAAGTCAAAGCATGATGTTTTCATCAGCTGTTTCACCCCTGAATCTCGCCTGTTTATCTTACAGTGCCATACATGTTTACAACACTCTGCTTAGGTTTTAAATTCAATGTTTTAGGTAAAACTAATTACTTAGATATGTTTTACAAATCTTACAGTCCCTACTTGAAATACATAGCCCATCGCTTCCTCCTAAATGTATTATTGCTGGGTTAGGAAAGATCAGAGTTTACTGCTGATCACATCACCGTCTTTATAGTCCATTGGAAATCTTTTCTTAAATTACATTAATCAATCACAGTTAACACAAGTTCTGAAATGCAAGCTGCAGCTTAAAAGTGGCTTAATTTAATGGATGGTCTTTCCAGAGCCTAGCAGTTATTGATAATAGAAGCCAGAGACTTAGAAGTGTGCTAGGGTTTCATAACAAAATCCATCCACGCCGTGCCGGTTTAATCAAGAGAGCTGCTTGCATAATGTGAAAAGTGCTCGCGCTCTCCCAAATATGTAACTGTTGAAGAAACAGATGGCAATGCTAACCCGTAAGAATCAGAGTATAAATACAGTCAAGATAACAAAATAAATGAAGATAATTATTCACAGTCTAAGGAGATGGTAGGACAGTTAAGCCAGCTAGTAAGCAGAAGGTCAAGGAGAATAAAAAGCGGGATCTCCCTAGCACAATAAAAAATTACTCTCTGAATGCAGCCAGTTCCTGCAACTCTTGGAAGTGGTAGGGCAGTATCCTCTGACAAGCAAGGAAGAGGACGCATAAATATATAAAAATACAAGAAATTAACAGCAGCCCACTGAAATCAGTGAAAACTTTGTGATTTATATCAAATTCGTGGGACAGTTTCTTTTGGCTAACGCAGTCCTTTTCTTCTTTTTAAAAAAAAGAAGAAAAGCAAGTTCTTTTTTTTTTTCCCAAGACCCTGTTGGTATTCAAGCCACTGACAGCAAAAAATCTTTCCAAATCTCATGCAGATGCGTTATTGTCCCGGAGCAGCACCGTGCGCTCGTCTGCAAGGAGCGGCGGTGCAAGCGAGGCTGATGCCTCGAGGTGGCAGCTACAGAGCTGTCCCAGAGGGTTAAAAGGGAACGTTTTTCAGAAAGAAAATTATTTTTCTGTATGACTCCTGAAGTACAGCAGCTCTCAGTTGAATTAATCCCCGCAGTGCGCTTGCAAACATTGAAAACATAAAAGAATGTGTCCTGCAGCATAAACACTGCAGGCCCGAATGGGTACGGCAAGGAGGCATCGTGCCCAGCTAATATTCTGTTCCGTTCCCCTTAACGCCGGAACGCCTGCCTGGACCCCTGCGGAGACTCGGATTTCAGCTGAACCCTGTGCATATTTCCACAGCAAAGCATTATTATTTTTTCCCGGTCATAAAATAAACAGTCTTTTGTGTCCCTGCATTGGATGGCTTTGTCTGTGTACTCGCTTTTAAGCCTCCTTAATCCCTGCATGCAGACTAACTGAGGCACGTACCCGTTTTTTCCTCGCAATATCAGATAGTTGCATACTTAGGCCCAGCTTTAGGCATAATGAAAGAGCGATTTCTCAGGGATCTGTTGTAGCTTCTGGAGCTTGCAGAGTGTCTCCTCACCTCTTCCCAGCGCATGGGTTTAAGGGGATCCACTTATCAGCTCTCCAAAAGGAGAAAGAGGAAGAAAGCCCATAGTCTTTGTACTGCTTTGGGTCCTGTTAACAGCTGGACCTGGTTCCTGCTGTAGGATTTCAGCTTAATTTGAATATTTCCAACACAAAAATGTGTATTTCTCTGCTCACAGCCATCCAAGAAGCTGTCTGTACTGCCCTAAAAATCCCCTCAAAGGGGCGTGATGAAAACAGCGTGGTGTCTGCGTGGAGAGCGTTGCTGTTTCACACTGAAACACAGTTTGCCTCCCACCCAGGTTTCCTGCTACCGCATATGACCCATGGCAAGGACCCCGCTCATCCCCGTGGCTGGGGGCTTACAGCCCCTCTGTGCTGGTGTAGTAACGACCTATGCTGGGAGTGACGGAGTGGCAGAACTGAAACTGCCCTTCTTTAAAACCTGTGGATTCAGGGATTTGGTTTAACCTGAAGTTTTGAGAAGGAGAAGAAAGCTGAAGTTTTCAAAGCCCCTCGGGGTATTATCTGAACAACTCTATTTCGATGGAGAAGCTGGGGGTTTAGTGTCAGAACAGTGCTTAGGGTTAGCTTGCTTTGGGGTGGTGTGTCAAGTGCTTTTTTTATTGTCAGTCTAATTTTGTAGTGGAGTATGTAGGACGGGGGGAAAAAATATCCAAGCACTACAGGGAATTGACAGATGGTTCACGTTTTAGCTGAGACTCCAATATGCATGGGGATGGCTTCCTCAGCACTTTATTTCTGGGAAAATTGTAATACGGGATGTACTTTGATATTAACTGCATTGATTTTGTTAAAGGATATGAAGAAGAGCGAGGGCTGTACCGTGGTTCGGTTACGGAGGTGAGCGCTGGTCCTCCTGGGCTGTATTCCCAGAGCAACTGCGACTGATCGCTCTGACCTTGGACCAGTCAGCAAAAGCCTGCTTCTACTCTGAAAAGTGACTGTGTAAAAATGGCACTTTCCTACTCAGCAGATCTGCTCGCTGTGTGCTCTCCAAGTCACATCTGCTGACTTTAGTGACAAAAATAAGTTTTCACGGCTTTCCTGCTCTGTGAGCGCTGCAGAATCACGAGAGCTGTGAAAGCAGAAGCTGGATCCTGTGCCTCCTGGTCGGACTAATTACTATAAATTACAGCCAGCAGTGGGGCTGCACTGGCATCGCTTGGCCTTGCACAGCTTTTCTGCTAGTGCCAGCAATGAGGAACATGGACAAAGAAAGGAATCCAAGCTGATTCTCTTGATTGAGTTTTAATTGCAGATGGCATTTATCGGGTTTGTGGTTGGAGAAAAAGAAATCTGTTCATCTGCAAGATGATTGTGTTTGAAATAAGTGACTGGCCATAAACTCCCTGATACCTTTTTCACAGTGGATTTGTTTTAAACAGACTTCCCTCTTGGTGACAGGGGATGCTGCTCTCCCTTCCCCTCAGAGTCGTTGCTACTCCATTCCAGTGGCTGCTGTGTAATGGGAAGAGCGGGGCCCATTAAAACAGATGCTGATGTAAAGGTGAATTGTGCGTTGGAGATGTGCACTGATTTATGTGCAGGATGTCCCCAATATTCAATCTGGGAAAGTCATTCAGCAGAGAAATTAATGTTAACTATTTTAAAATTGCCTTTACCTTCTGTGGCACGTCCTGACATACTTAGGATAGCTGACACCATCTCCTCACCGATGCCAGGAGCAGGATTGTAAGGTGCAGTATTCTGATGTCAGGACAATGATTCTGTAGTTAATTTTGTACATACAAAATCTGTCTTCATGTAAACTTTCAAGTGACCCCGTCTCTTAATTAGGACATGTTGTTTGTACTTTTTGGTTCGTGCAATAAGGCTGCAACAGGACTATCACCTTTTAAAGTAATCCACTGTCTTATATTGTTACTTTATAGAACAGAGTTTGCTGTTTTAAGGATAAACAGATCTTAGAAGGGACCATTACAAGACTTAGGTATTGTTATTCGCATTTTACAGAGGGGGAAAGCAGAGAGCGGTCAAGTTCTGTTTTGAAAGTATCAGACCTGGCGATGGGACGGGAGTCCCACGCTCCTTTTATCAGCTCCGCTACCCACATGGAAGAATAAGCCATCTTACATCTGGATTTAAACTCTGAATTTCACCTGACGGGGTGGGAAGTCTCTGAAGGACGAGACCAACAGGGGATTGCACTGAAATGTCTCCAACCAGAGCACTGGTAAGAAGGGAAAGGAACGGATGGTTCTGAAATCGCTGTGGAAGTGGGGCTGGTTTTGCTTGGTTACATATATGCTCTGTTGCGTACTGAACTGAGTTAAAAATTAGCATTTCCAATTAATAAACCGTAGAAATGAATAGCAAAACAGTGCGCTCTGGTGATTTCTGATTTCTGCCACTTTCGTCATGCCTCCTTCTGTCAGTTCTGAGCCTGCAGATTTCTTCTGTTGATAAAGCAGGAGCCCCCTGATTTTGGCAGGTTGTGTGGGGTAGAGAAACCTGCAGTGTGTGGGGGAATTTGCAGTTTCAGACAGGGAAAAAACCCATAGATAACCGGCTATTTTGGTTACAGCGATTATCGGTGAAATATTTAACCTTGAGAGTATACAGTGCCAATCTGGGTTCAAAGACAAGGGGGAAGTGAAAACCTCTCCAATCTATTAGTGCTCTGCATGCCTTAGAGAACCGTAGAGCATCATGAACTACACAAGCTTTACATTTTAAATAACTTCCCTGATAATTGTAAAAATTAGATAGAAAAGGGGTTGAAAACAATATCAATCATTCTGAATCCCAGGTCAGCTGTTGGGGGTGGATTCTGTACCTACTGAAGCCAAACCCCTGGCTCAAGCCTGGTGGACTCATCGCCAACGGCTCTGATTTCTGGCGGGGGGGAATCTCTGTTATCCTGCCTCTCTCCCCGCACACGGATGACTGAACCGCTCGGGAATCAATCCCTGACCCGCCGCAACGTGCAGTGCTGCGCTGGAAAATGAGCCCTCATTGATTTCGGTGTGCTGTAAAAGCTGGCTGCTCCGTTAGCCTCAGAGGTGGCACCTCCTCCACGGCCGAGCCATCCCCTGTCCGACGTCTGAGCCCTCGGCCAGAACGAAATGGGCGGAACAGAAGATGAACCTGCAGAGTTTTGGGTGCCTAATTTGGGAGTTAATGGTGTTCAAAGTGGTCAGAGAAATGCAGCCTTTATCTCTTCCTTTCCCAGCTCTCTGTCTCCCTTAGAGGAGAGAGTAAGCATCCTTTCTTTTCACATATTTGTATTTTTTTAGAAAGATGTTGCAGCACTAGATACACTGATTCACGAATAATTTCCCAGATTTAACAATTCATGGATGCAAAGCCAGAAGGGACCATTCCCATCATCTTGTCTGACAGTTTGCTCCGCCAAGCCTAACTCTGAAGTTCTTCCTGACGTCTTCTGCCGACGACTGTCTTTATTGCTCATACAGGCATTTTTACACTTTATTTTCAACTTATGCAGAGGTTAGCAATATTGCCCTGAAAGAAATTGCCCAGATCTACAACAAATCTGTCTTTTAAAAGTTTTAATACTGGCTGCAGAATGCTACGAAAATGAATTGGGTTTGTTCCAGTTTGGTTGAAATCCAGTAGAAAACACTCTCTTTCTCTAAAATTAAATAGGTAAACCCTTGGGGTGAGGCGAGCAAAGAGAACGCGCCACTAAGAGAAATGTTATTTCGAGTAGCACAACAAACAGAAAAAAAATGAAAGGACAATTTCCTGATGAGGAATATCTCAGTATTCCTCAATCAGTTCTTTTATGTTCATAGAACCACAGAACAGTTTGGGTTGGAAGGGACCTCACAGCCCACCCAGTCCCCACCCCCTGCCATGGGCAGGGACACCCCCCACCAGCCCAGGCTGCCCAAAGCCCCATCCAACCTGGCCTTGGACACTGCCAGGGATCCAGGGGCAGCCACAGCTTCTCGGGGCACCCTGTGCCAGGGCCTCAGCACCCTCCCAGGGAAGGATTGCTGCCTCCCAGCTCAGCTCCAGCTCCGCTCTTTCAGTTTAAAGCGATTACCCCTTGTCCTGTCAAATGGATGTTGTTTTCTTTTTAGAGAGCCCAGTGTTTGATGGCAACAAGCAGGTTAAATCTTACTGTCTTATGTAAAAAAAAAAAAAAAGAAAAAAAAAGCAGCCCCATTTTATAGGTTATTACAGCTGGAAGTACAGAGGGGAGTGACTGATTTGTGTCCTGGTGGAGCGCTTCCATAGCAAAGCCGAGAGTTTGACCCTCCTTCTGTACCATTCCTCTGTTCTCTCCTACCAACATCCCCTCTCCCTCCCCACCTCTCTCTCTCCCCCAGCCATTCCCTCCCTTGAAGGGACATTATTCATTATTTTCAGCCTCTTCTCACCTGTCCCTGCCCACCGCAGACGCTTCGCACCTGCTGCAGCACCGCTCTGAGTGGGTCACTGCCCGGGACGACGTATAAAATCCTGGGTGTGCGGCTGGGAGCTTGTGGTGTCCCTGACCCCAGGCTGGAAGGGGAGGTGAGGGGAAGAGAAGCTGACCCTTTTGGAGGCAAGGTGTGGACTTCTGAGCGGCTGTTTGGTGAAGTGAGCCGGTGTGTGCTTCAGGATCTGGTGGTGTAAAGGGTTTATATTTATGTTAGGGTAGCTGTGGGGCTCCTGGTGGAGAAAAACAGGTGGGGGAAGGAAAGGAGGAGTAAAATTGCTTACTTGTCTTTCTCCTTGGCCGAATAGGTGCTTAAAATGAAGCAACAAGGAAAAAACATGAAGCAAGCTTTTTTTAATGCGTGTGTGGGATACTATTTAAGAAGTCCTCCCCCTTTGCAGAGAGCGTATTAGGGGAAGGTGACCTCTACAGCTGAAAACACCAGAGGAGAATCCGTAATAGGTGGAAAACTACTAACGGTGCTCCAGGCCTTGCTTTTGCATCCTCTTGCAAGCACGGGGAGGGATCCTGTTGGGCCGGACTCTGATCCTGGCTTGTGGGGGGGAGCTGGGGGCTCGGGCTGAGGTTCTGGCTTTGAAACTTAATTTTTTGGGAAGTAAATAAAAAAAAACCTGAACAAACCCACGATCGCGGGTGACCTTTCCCAAGTGATGC
>VWZZ01001904.1:0-30801 GCA_013399095.1 Psophia crepitans
GACATCGAGGTACTGGAGTGTGTTCAAGGAAGGGCAACAAAGCTGGTGAAGGGTCTGGAGCACAAGTCTTATGAGGAGCAGCTGAGGGAACTGGGGTTGTTTAGCCTGGAGAAAAGGAGGCTGAGGNAGCCTGGAGAAAAGGAGGCTGAGGTGAGACCTTATCGCTCTCTACAACTCTCTGAAAGGAGATTGTAGCCAGGTAGATGTTGGTCTCTTCTCCCAACTAAGAAATGATAGGACAAGAGGAAATGGCCTCAAGTTGTGCCAGGGTAGGTTTAGGTTGGATATTAGGAAAAATTTCTTCACTGTGAAAGTGTTACCAAGCACTGCAACAGGCTGCCCAAGGAAGTGGTTGAGTCACCATCCCTGGAGGTTTTTAAAAGATGTTTAGATGTGGCACTTAGGAACGTGGTTTCGTGGTGGACTTAGCAGTGCTACATTAATGGTTGGACACAATGATCTTAAAGATCTTTTCCAATCTAAATGATTCTATGATTCTAATTAGATGGTGCCACATGATTCATCTGATGGGATGACTCATTACAATTGATTACCGCTTTCTCACTGTTGGAACCCAAGCCACTAAATTTATATCATTTTGTCACAACATGCAACACTTAAAGCCAGTTTGCTGTAGAAGGACAGAATGCTTATTGTGCTCTGTTCAGTCCTGACCAGAAAACAGAAGTGGCAAATGCCCTACCTTTTCATAGGCAAGCATTCCTCTTAAATTTTAGCTACTTAAAAACTTAGTGTGAATTCGGCACAGAACAAAATTGAGGCGATCAATAAATACCATAAGCAAGCACAACAAATCTTCAGATGGGCCAACTCTCAACTTCCCATTGCATCAGTTAGTGGGCTTCTCTGAACACAGCCTGCCAACCACAAGTAATTGAGATGCAATGTAATTTAAACAGCATCTTCCAGAAGTGGGAAATCTGGGCACTAACTGCCTGCCTTAGCACCCAGATTCAAGGCAACCATTTGTTCTCTCTAATACGTTGACTGGCTACATATCTCTGAAATCAGATGAAGATCAGTGGCTAACCAAATTCCTAAATCAGCAGAGACCAGCTTGGATGACATTTACTCTCTCGCACCCTGACACTTCCAGCCAGTCCCTGAATTCCCTCCCCTCTTACCAATGAGGCACCTGCCAGTGCCCCATGCTCAGCAGCAGCCCAGAGCACCCGAAGCTTAGACCACACATTGCTTGTAGCAGTTTGTGCTTTCTTGGCAACGGACACAGACTGACAGCGGACGCAGTGGCGGTGGTAATGGCAGGCTGCTCTGTGACCCCTTTCCCACCCCATAAAAAAGATCATGCACCCTCTGGGGTGCTGCTAATACCCTCAGGGCAAGAGACACTGACATCTTCAGCACCTTCTACAGTCCCACCCTCGGGGTATGAGTTGTATCATACCAAAATTATTAAATAACAATACTACAACTCACAGAAGCTACTAGCTTTGCTCTCACAGAAAACCATGTGTAGTAACTTAAGTGAGGATTGTATCAGCACACAAGGAGACTACATGTGCAAAGAAACAAGACTGTAAAAAAAGCATACCATGCATCAGCAGTGTAACACAATAAATCACCAGAAAAGTCGCCACCTAATCCAACTGTATGCAGCCAACTGTGTAAACACAAAACAATTAAAAGTGTAGGGAGTGGGTTAAAATCTACCTATAGTGTTTCTAGCTCCATTACTGTAATATGAAAAGAATAAGTGCTTAATGACTTTTAAGTGTTTTAATATGATCATGCAGGCTTCAGTCCAATGCCCTTTGAAGTCAAAAGACAAGTTTCCCATCGACTTCAATGAACGTTGGAGTGTGCCCATATTGTTGGCTGGTGTCTCTTTCTGCTTCATTTTAGTGGTGAAATTGTGACTTCCAGCAGCTAGATTAATTACACATGTGGATATTCCCTCACCGCAACCCTGGGGAAATATATTTTACATACCCACTTGTCTTTAATTAAGGATGAAAGTATGAACACTACCCAGTTATTAATTTTGCCACATGTTCAGTCCCTTCTGCTCACACTCCTACAAACACAAAGACAACAGTCTGTGGGATTTATCCTCAGTAAGATAGAGACAAGACAGTTCTGCCTGACAGGTAAGCCACAGACTGGGATGTGAGTATGGAATCAGAATAATGAATACTTGCCCAAATGCAATCTAGATAAATACTGGTTTATGTTGGAAATACACCCGGTTTCTTTCTCTGTCAGTCTACCCAAATGTACCGCTTCCAATGGTTGAATCACACACTCATGACACAGTTGATAGATTGCTTCTAAGCATTCCTTATTTCTAAAAGAAACTCAAAAAGCTCAATAACAAACACGTTTGAGATAGACTGAAAAAATCCTTCAAGACAAGGAAACTGTATGTGTTGCTTTTCCTATCAGTTGTATAGCCCTAATGAAGTGGATTTGCCAAGGGAAATAATTTCCACATGCAGCTTTTACATGTATTCACTGTTTTTCACCATGACACTGCTATGCTTTGAGAAAGGGTCAAAGGTTAAAGACACTTCTGCATTATGAAAAAGCATCCCTGGCAAGTCATAACACACACAGAGAACAGCTTCATTAATGGAAAAGAACATCTGGATGACATTAAAACAAGTGCAATATCCAAGGAGTTCGCACTATCAACAGAAACAACTGTGTAACAAAGGTTCAGTGAGTAACAGCAACAGATATCCACTCTATACAGGCAGGATGTAGCTAAGCTGCGGCAAGTTTTCATTGTGCCTGAGTAAGCTTGGGGACCTGAAGCTGCGTTTCCCACAAGCCATGAGCCATCCTCTGTAGTCGTTTTCTTCTCACAAGCCATGGTGGGTTTTTTCTCTTCTCTCTTTCAGACCAGATTTCATTCTGGCCATAAGAAACTTTTGCAATGAGGCTTCTGCAGAAATTAATACACTTCAGTCCCGGTGAATTACCCTTCCACCAACATCCCTTCCTGCAATGGAAACAGTCCTATTCAGTTGTATCCTTTTGTAGGGATCTTTTATCTTTTCCTGCAAGGTATGTTGCATGACATCACTCAGAGTTGAAGAGAATGGTGTTTTGGTATGAACAAGCCATTTTTTATCAAGGGTATTATAAGGCAATGTCCCACTAGTATCTAGCAAAGACAAAGAACTCAGTCCAGAAAGAGCACACTTTTAAGAGCATCAAAGAAAGCAATAAGGCACTTTGACATGTTTCAAAAGATACAATGGTCCTGAAAGCTGACCCTAACAAAGAGCAGGCTTGCCATCTCCTCTCCCAGAACAATCACCTCAAAGAAATATACATTTTTAAAATGCTGTGGTAGAAGCTGGGCATGGCCACACATTTCTTCCTTTTTGTTTTCTGGCTTAGCAGGGGAGAAGAAAGCAAGCAAGCAAAGCCTCTGCCAGATTTATGACTGCATTTCTGTTTGGCTTTAGTACCAAAAAGTCCTAAAAATCTGAAAAGTAATCACAGAGCAATGATCAAATGTCAGAGCTGTGATTTTGAACATCAATTCCAATTGCCTCTCAAAGACGGAGTGTGATGACTGTAAGAAATGATTTTCTGCGCTTTCATAGGCGCAGCCTAAGGCTCATCGGGACAACATAAACACAGGCACAGGTTCCAACATCCTAAAGGCATACTGCCTTGGCGGGCAGCCACAGCCTTCTCCAACTGTAACTTTGTGCTACCAAGAGCCCACACACATCAGGAACTCGGGCAAATTTGGATGGGACAAGAAAGGGGTTTAGTCAAGGGATAGGATTTACTCTGCTCATGGTGTGAGTGGTTGCCAGAGAGGACTGGATATCATTTCAGCTTGCCTTCGGCTCAGTGCCACACTACACTCAGGGGACTGTACATGAGCCCAATAAATCATCACATCTAATCCCCTTTCTTCTACAAGGTGAAAGTCTCCAGCAGGGGCTCTGTTGAGTGCCAAATTCCATTTTTAATTACGGCCAATGGGCTGAGAAATAAATTGAGATGTAAATAATCCCCACAATCTACAGCAAGAGTTCTGCAAGAGTAAAGGATGAATTGTGGTCCTTTAAAGCAATGAATATGAAGTCATTTTCAACAGCATCAAGGGAGGAAACACACGTAACTGTCAGGGTGACTTCTATGGTTGCCCCTTACTTTCATCCTTGTTCATGTCCTTCAGGAGTTTCTCTCCTCTTTCTCTGTGGGAAAGTTCTCTGATCTGTCGGTCCTTTTTTCTACTCCCTCTGATTTGATCCTGAGGACATCAACCGATGCAGAGATTCCAGAGCTTTTACTGAATTCAGCAGAGTTTTTTAGTACTTCTGAGAATCAAGCTCTGTTTAGTTTGATGACTAAGAATGAATTCAAGAACCTGGCTTCTAAAACACTCGACTTGAAACTTTTAGTCTAAACATTCTTATTTCAAGTTTTAAACAAGTACTAATAATAGACTATAGGAATTTTTACAGTCTGAAAACACACAAAATAAATTTTACAATCCTGGTTTAATAGATAACATATTAATGCTGTAAAATGTATAAAGACATTGTGCTCATGCTAATCCAGCATAACACTTTAATCAGCTTGCAGGTCACTACCATGCAAGTCCTCAACTCAGTGCCAAGAGATAAATAGTTTCTTGTTCAGTGACATAAAAAATGATTCAAATGTCTACCAGCCTTCAGAACCAAAGGCCGCCACTTCCATGATTTATCAAATGAAATTATCAGCTGTAGATTTTAATAAACATACATTATGGCTTATGAATCAATAAGATGATAGTGCTTGACTTTAAAATTAATTACATTCTATTATCTCAGCCTCCATCTCTGAACTGTGAGTCATTCAGGAAACAAGGTTTAAGTGTCACACAATTCAATGAAAATATTAATTAGACAAATTGACTTTAAGCTGGAAGATAGATTTCCACTCGCTTCAGACTAATGAATGTGTACATCTCATTCTTGTACCTGAAAATAAGAAAGGAGCAACTTAACTTCCTTATCCTATTCCTTGCAACATTTATTGAGCCCAAGACAGGATTCCTTGGTGTCAACTCCCAGTGCAACTTAATACTTCCAACATTTTACTAATCTTGTGCAAAAAAATAACCACCTCTGTCCTCACAAGAGCCTTCCTCTGTCCTGAGTTTACTTTGACAAAGATATTCTAGGACTTCTAAAATTTTATTTCAGATTGGTACAATTTTAGCATTGGTTGCAAAGGCAGACAAAACATTGCCGTGTCAAAATCATCCAGAAAAGATCTAGTTTCTATTCTGCACATAAGCTGGGTTTTTTTAATTATGTAATTTATTTTTTTTTTAAGGTGTTACTATAGTTAAAGGGGGAAGAAACCTAACTGCATACTTTTTCAGAAGAGACTCAACTAGAAGTTTACTTGGATGGTAAAAGCTCATTTACAACATTGGTGAATTTTTTGTCAAATTAATAGCATATGAAGGCAATCAGAGGCCTGATGTTTCAGTAATACATGCTTCTGTTTTCTTTTAAGATCTTGTGACAGCTACAATTCAACAAGTAGGCAAATAGTCTTGAGCTAAACTTCAAACATTACAAGGTTTCTGAAGAATCTCAAAGTTTAGAGCAGGGAAAAAAAGAGAAAGGATTTGCAGGGTGTCACACCCTCAAGTGTTATTTAGGGTTAGTGTTTGAAAGAATGGAAGTGCTTCCTTTGTCCTCGTCCCAAAGGCCCTTACTCCAGTACACAACTGTTACCATCAGGTCAGCAACCTCTCTTTGCAAACACTGATAATAGGAAAGACTTTGTGGGAGAAAAAAAAGCAAATCCTAGAGGAATCTGGTGCTAAACAAACACCAGACGCCCAGGAGCCTGCATGAATTGAGAGGACACCCTAAGACAGCTAGGGAAGAGCTGTGAGTCCATACCCCAGCTGGGTACAGTCACACTCTGAGTTTAAATAAGTGCTCACCATCCCTGTGCATCTGAGTTCCTGCTATCAGCCAGGGAGTGATAAAGGTATTACTTATGTTGGCACGGGAGTGATTCCAATCAATAGCGTAAATACTCCATGTCAAAGGTTATAAAGGCCTCACAGTAACATACTGCTGATAATTCTTTTATGGTAATCAGTAAAAGTCACTACATCCCACCCAAATATGATCTACTGCATTAGCGAGCTTATACCTTGACCTTCCAGCTCGTTACTAAAATGCATCATGACAACATAGTTTCACATCCTAACTACACATTTGAAATGTTGGGTCTTTATTGGACCTAATGTTTTCAGTTATGTTTTTATCCCCTTGTTCCCTTTCTCTCTTAATAGTTCACTTTCAGTCTTTCACTGGGGTTTTTTAGGCTAAAAATAAAGAAAATTCCTCAACTATCTAAAATCATGTTGCTCCCCTCTGAAGAAAACACTGCTAAGATGCTCAGCTTTTTCCTGGTACCAGGTTGGACACAACCAATCTCCATAACATATGACTGGCTAACTGCAATACTGACAGTATGGAAATACCAATAATTACAAAGTCCAGGAGCTGATGGGTACTTATGAAATGAAGACCTGAACATAGGTGAGCAAAGAGAATCCAAGAAGGAAGAGGAGTAACAACTGAAACAGTAATTTATTTTATGTTCTTTCTGAAAATGTATTTCAGCAGAGAATTATATGTAGAATTGAGACAATAATTAAACCCAGACTCTCCCTGCACATTGTAACCCTATCATATACTTATCTTTTCCGCTGGAGTTACCACATTTCATATTCTGCTGGTACAAGATTTTATCAGAACCAGGCTTTAAAGAGATTTCCTTTAAGAGTGTCTTAAAACACATCAAGTCCAGAATATGAATTAATTCAACTACCTGTTTCCCTTTATACAGTATTTCCTTCCAACTCTGATAGACAACAAACGTCTCTGTGTATGAAGCTGGTAGAGGAGAAGGAGTCTAAGATCCTTGGCTCCTGGGTCATCATATACAATAAAAGGTCTGCCAAAAGTTAAGCACACTCGTGGACCAAGAGGAGCAGTATTTGGTCAAAACAGCATAGTTAGCTTTAGCATTTATATACTGTACTTGCTTGTTCACTCTCTCACTGTCTTACTGTATGCACCTAGCTAGGGATAAAAACAGCTGTGCATATGTATCATCCAAACTTTCAGTGCAAAATCTCACACACAAGCTGTCCTTGGAGCCAAGGACTGGGGTCAAGGACTGATCCTCCCAGCCCATTCCCAAAACCACAGTCCACAGAGGTGGTCAGGAGCCCTTCTTTCTCATCCGACACCCCTTTTACTGTGTGCAGCAGCTCAGACTGGACGTACAGAGCAGCCCCACAGGGGATGCTCCAAGGCACTGTACCTCTCAGTCTTTGCCTGAGCTCAACCTGCTTCTATGCAGCTGTGAGTAAATCCCTGAGTTGCTCTAAGAGAGAGCAGTCATTTCCCCCACATTCCCTCACTCTCCAGATTAATCTTCCTCCATTTTTTTGGAGGGCGAAAGGCAGAAACACCTTTCCAAGAGCATCCCAAGAGGCAATGGTCAAGTAATGAAAAAGGCTCCTCCCAAAAGCCCTGTAGAAGACAGGAGCCACAGGGAGGGCTAGGATATAGGACATGCTCCTTAGAACTTCCCACTGACCATTCCACAAAGCAACTGACTCTAAATGCCGGCCCCCATTTGGACGTGCCTGTCACTTCTCAAGTGGAGGAAGCATCTAACACAGGTTTACCTGAATTGAGACAATACCCACACCCCTTCTTGGATCCAGGTCCTAGGGCACATTTTATCTCACTCTGTCATAAAAATGTATCTATCTGTCTTGCATCTAACAGATCACCTTATTATCAGTAGGTCAAACATCAGTGGGCTGAATGAGATTATTCTGCTGCATTCCCCAGATCTGCAGTGTATTTGTTTGAGAAAAACTCTGTACGAACGGGCAGACGTCCAAATGTCCCCTCAGATCTAACACTGGTATCTCAAATGGTCAAGGTGGCTGAATATCTGCTAGGAGAGTCAGGGCACAAGACAAAGCCTGGATGGCTATGAAACATCACAATAGCTGTGGAAAAAAATATTTTTATGGATACTTCACTTTAAGGTGACTAGAATTAAGGCTTGACAATAGACTGTTATGATCCTTTCAACACTATTGTGACAAATAGCATTTCATTAATACAGCTTCACAAGAAACACATGTATGGAACAAAGAAATGTTCTACTTAAGCCCAATACCCTACCAAAAAAAAAGCTAAAAGAAAAAAAAATAGTAGCATTGTGTCAGGATTGAAGGCAAGCAGAATAATACTCAATAGGAGAGGATAGACAGAGATGAAAAAGTTATCATTGACATTTTTACTGATAGTATTTTAATTCAGTTGAGTAGAGCTGATAGAAATGGTCCTTGGAAGTCTTGCAGAGACAGATGCCTGCATGCATCCAAGAGAGACAAGCTGAGTGCATAAGAAGAATGGTGTTCATATACTTTCATTAACATGGTACTGAGATGAGAATAGTTTACTTAATAAATCCGGAGGCATTTACACACAAAAATATAAATCCTTCTTTCAGTCACAGGAGAATGGATAACTCCACAATGGGGGCCTGGGAGGAGCATTGCAATAATGTGACCCAAGTCTGTTCTTCCACTGTCAAATGCAGGAGGTAGTATTTATTACTCTAATCCTCTTGAAAGCAAGATTTTGAATCAATACGGGTAAAAAGGAAAAAGTGTTATGATTGTCTGCTTTGCCACATGAATTTAAACATCTGAACAGAGCTCCTCTGTGATGTCTACTCATATGTTTAATATCAATTCACATTTCACATAACAGGCACCTGCTAGAAACCTTCTGAAACCAGGACCCACAGTTCGAGCTCTTTACTCCTCTGTGCTATTGCTTCTGTATGCACATGAGCTGCAATATCTGAAGAGAGCGAGGGAACTGTATCATTCTGGAAACAATGAAATCTCTAAGGATGACAAATTCCCATTAACTATTGTGTAACAACCTAATTAACCCAATTAATTATTAATTAATAGGTTTTAACATTATTAACCAAGTAACTTTGAGAAGAGTTAAAGGAAACTTATCCATTTCATAGCATGAGTATTATGCATTACTTCAAGGACATTTCATTAGTTCCTAGGTCTCCCACCCTGCACATACCTACATACCAGCACACTTGACAACCACCTCAGTAACACCCTGCCTTCATGTCATCTCCCCACCACTTTCCTTCTCTTCTCTTACTCTCCTCTGATCATCCAAACATCACTTTGCCTCCACTGTCCTCTCTTCACGCTCCCAGCCTCTGCTCACAACCAGCACAAAACCGAAACGAAGAAGAAGAAATTACGACATGCTTTAGGAACCTTGTGGTCAATTTACTGCATTTATATCTGAAATCATGACCAAATGGAGAGTTTGCCATTCATTTCAGCAAGGATAAGGTTTTTCCCCTTGTTTCCACTGATCATTCCCAAAGAGGCTGAGCCTCCTGCTCAGCAACGATGTCAGCCAATACGGCTGCCTGGCTCTCAGAGATGGTTGAGCTGGCTGGAGGATATTGTACAATGACAAAGGGTGATTGTTTAAACCCATGGATGGGAGCAGGATGAATGCATGTTTCTCAGAGGAACCAAGGAAAAACAAAACTTTCCCTTTGAGTTCCCCTGGCTTTAAAAATAAACAAGGCAAATGTTTCCGCAAATAAGTGCGAACCATACAGTTTCCCCAGATCAAAGCTGAGAGCTCTACTCTGAAGCTGGAGGTGCATTCACGGGGCCCTTTATTAAATGGCCCTTTATAGTTGCAATACTGTGTTCCCATAATAAGGTTTCAACCAAATATTATTAAGTGCAGGTATTGCCATTTTACACATCTGCAGCCTGCATTTGATTACTTTTGACTATTTTATGCATTATCCACTGGGACAAGAGTGCTCCTCGTAACAGCAGCACTTCCTCAAAGCCCCATCTCTCACTTCCACAACACATAACACTTTGGTGGCAATAGAAATGTATGGGCTATGCAGAAGACTACTCTAGATGATGTGCAATGACTAAACGGGTAACTGAAATACGCTGTGGTGTGGGGCAAGGGAATAGATGCCAGCAAAGCTGAAAGTTTGCTCCTACCCAGCTGCAGGCCCTGCCAGCTAAATATACACAAATCCCTGGGGAGAGGTCTGAAAGAGATTATAACCAGTGGGAGTAATAAGGGAGAAAGTATCAGAAGGAGAGAGGGTGTGGGGGGGTGAGGCTTGGCTTTTTTTAAAATTCTGTTTTTATGAAGACATAACAAAAATTTATAAAAAGACAAGTTTATCTGCACTAGATATTATCTGGTATTGTAGAGTTGTAAAATAAGCTTGATCTGTCCAGATTATTCTTTTGAACAGAAGCATCCTCCCCTTACCTAATGTAGGCAAAGCCAACCTGACTTACACCAAGAGCTGACTTGTGTGTGTGTGTATGTGTTCAGCACATCGAGCTGAGATATAAAACTGCAGAAATGCCAGAACAGAGAGAGTGTGAAATGTCATCTTTTTCAGGCAATGAAAACGACTTTTGACTCCAAAGACAGCAATGTCGTCTCACTTCCCAACCACTTCATGTGTGAACTACTCACAGCATACCTGAAAACGTGTGCAGGTAATAACTGCCAGCACCCAAGGAGCAGAACCACCTTGTGCTATATTTCAGCAACATTCAAACTGTCAGAGGCTCAGTGGTTTTGTCTGTTAATTCTACTTTTTCACTGTAGAAAGTAACTTCACATTAATCTCAACAAGACATGACAGCAGACTGAGCACTATGTAACATTATCAGGAAACTCATCTCTTCTGCAATTCCTCTTTGTGCCCAGCTGCTCTCCTTGGGTGTCCCAGAGATAAACTGCCATCTTCCTCCCTACCATCATCATTTGTGTGGTACCCCAAGCACACTGTACACGTTTTGTAAAGGGTTGTGGTACAAAACGACCTCCTCTGCAAATGGCAACCCATTACAAAGCAAGAGCTGACACTGTGCAGAAAGGCATCTTTCCAGGTCTCAACGAAAACAGGTTGCGTGGTGGGGGCCGATAACACCCATGACACTGACCGTGGCAGACTCCTGCTGGGAGGCATCTTTCAACATCACCAGCCAACAGAGTTACTGCTTTGATACTTGTTCCCAGCTCCAAAGGGAACAAGAACTCTTCGTTGCCCTCCAGTTTGGGGGTACATAGCACAGCATCACTGCCCTTGCATAACTCAGCTTTCAAAGGCCACGTGCTCAGCAGCACCAGGCTTGGAAGCGGCTTTGTTACAGCGCACAGCATCAACAGCAATAGATATGCTCACCCTAGCTACGAAACTAGGTCAGAGTTGAGGTTGTTTCATTTTAAGGGGTGAAGCCTCTCTTCAATTTTCTTACTGCATGAACTCTTGGAACATAGTTTTCCAGGGTCTGTTCGTTTCCAAATTGGCTGGGATGCAGCGCTGAAGTAAGAGCAGATCAGAGCACAGTAAATGCGTCGGAGGAAAATCATCAGACAGTGCAAGGAGCAACTGCAGAGGCCAAGGAGTACTTGGAGAGAGCTGCAAGTGCATCAGGAGCGTGGCAGTCAGAATGTGGGAAAGACAAAGCGATAGGGAGATGGAAAAGAAAAGGAAACCAAAGCCACAGGCCAGGATGGCAAAGCTCTAACCCTACAAGCAGCACATACCAAATTCTGCAAATCACCACCAGCCACCTCTAAATGTTAATCTAAAGATAGCTAAAGAAAACAGAAGAAAAATAGTTGCCTAGGAAGCTTCAGTGGTCAGGTTGAAGACACAGAGAGAGTCTTTCACAGAACAGTCACAGGTCAGAAGCGTGCATCAGACTCCCAGCACAGCCTTCTCAGGCACCGACTCATGTTACATGCCTTTGCCTAGACTTGGACATTTACCAGCAGCATGTTATATTCACAGAACTATGCTGTGAATGTATTGAATACATACAACTTGCCAGTATCAGTGGGTAATATTTTTACTTTTATCTCTAATTTCTGTATTACTGTTCAGAAATTTTATCTTCAATCCCACACAAAACGCATCCTGCTCTTTTTTATCCCACTGGCTGTGGGATTTTGTCTTATCTATCTGCTTTGGTACTGCTTCAAAAATCCAGTCCAGAGAAACCGATACAGCTCTCTTATAATTTGTCCCTATTTTATCAACAGGAAACTCAGAAACAAACACTAGGATACTAATGATGCTCCTTGAAATTCTTGGTTTTGTAAAAATAAATGATCCTAAGAGGCAGTAATAGACTGTATCCTTCAGTCTGCCTACTTGTATATCCCAGACATTACATTTCATTTGTTAGTCTTTCATTATATGAAATCATTTGTTTAGGTACAGCATATTTTCCAGAAATGCATATAGTTAGGTCCTATAGTAAACCCTCTTGAACAGTCCTGGGTCTGTCTTCTTTAAATGCATGTGGCATCACCTTTCAATCACAGGTTTTTGTCACCCCTTTCTCTGCTAGAGTACAAAGACCTTCTCAGGTGGCTCTTGGTCTTCAATAAAATAAACAGTGACTGGTTCAGGTTTTTGAGTGAGTCCTTCCCTTGGTCACTTGAACAGGTTTTATAGTTGTTTACAAGATTATCTAAACAGAAAGCATCTCATTAGTGAACACACAAGTCTAGCCCTGGCCAAAGCAGTGATCTATAGAGAAGAAAAATCACATTGAGGTACCATTCTATATGTTTGTGTACCCAAAGAACTCATTACCCCTTTTTGACAACCATCATGCTGGGAAGTCATGTTAAATTGTTGGTCTGCTATGACCCTGAAATCCTTCTCAAGGCCCCCGCTTTCCAGGAGACAAGCCCCTTCCCCCTCTGTAGGTGGGACCAGCATTCTTCATTCCAGGATGTATGACCTCACACTTAGCTGGATTAAAATAAACTTTGCTTGAATGGCTCAGCTTAGTAGCTGATCCAAAGCACTTTATAAAAAAAATCCCTATCCTTCCCTTTTAAGCAAGTAATTTTGTGTTATCTGCAAAGCATGTAAGTAATTCTGATACTTAATGACTATATTAATTTTAAGCTTTCTATTGATCTCTGAAGAATGTCACTAGAAGTAACCACACTTAAGAACCCTACATTGACATCTCCTTTTTAGATCAGGCTGCTGTCCAAGTATTAGCTTATATATTTTGTATATTTTATTTTTTTTAAAATCATAGCGCCTAGAACACTAAGTAAAGTTACAAGCACCTAAACCTCTATTACATCTTCACCATTACTTTCACTGAGCAGTCTCATTATTTTATTACTCGGGGGGGGTGGGGGTGGGGGTGCATGTGCTTTTTTTTTTTTGGTTGGTTGTTTTTTTGTTGGTTTTGAGGGTTTTGAGACTCTTTTTTTTTCCCCTAATTGAACTGTATTTGTTCCTTTAATTTCTTAAGCAATCACATGACATATTGGCATTTCCATTATACTGCTTATACTATGATGTCAATCTACAGCCCTTCAAGATCAGCTTTCTTACCCTTTTTTGGTATATTGACACATTAAAACCCTTAATGCTTGCTGGAATTTCTCTTGCATTCAAGAATTAGAAAAAGTTAACAATATGGAGCCAGAAAGCTCTTCAGCTGGTCTTTGGGACTCTTAAGTCTCCAGACCATTGTAATGTGTTTATTTCTGGTAAACAGTATTTGACATTGTTCATATTTACAAATGCATTAAAAGCACAGCATAAACTTCATGAAATATGAGTACATTCTCTTTCTCCTTTACAAAATCCATAAGCAGTTAATGAAGCACTTTTGCCTTTGTGCATGAAGAGTTTTATTACCATCATCAAATGATGGGCCAATATTATTGCTAAGATTTATTTCATTAATGCATCACAACTTTATTCTGAAGAGTCTATAATCACAGAGGAAAGGACTCCCACATAAATTCTGAGGGGGACAAAGTACAGCTGCTGTACCACAAGTACTGATGGCCCCGTTACAGATGCCATGGAGTAGTCAGGCAATGTGTCAGAAATGTTTTTATCATCTTAGAGAAGGAAGTTGAGAAATCTCTCTAAAAATGCACTGGACCTCTTCCTTTCCTCTGTAAAGATAAATGCATGTGTTTGAACACCTACTCTCTACTTTCTCACTATCCAGACTGATTTCAAGTGTGACAGCTTGAAATCTCCATAATCATGAAAATCATGAAAACACCAACAAATAACGGCATGGAGACAAATTTATACCCTAGACTTACTGGTATAGTGCGCCTCAACAGACAAAGGTTTTTACTAAGAATGAAAAAACATCCTGTAAAAAGCTCCATGTAACAGTAGGTGTTTAAACCTAGATGGCTGAAATGATTTATGGCCGCCCACAGGTGATCTGATTCCTTTTTAGATGACCTCAGTCAGGCAAGGAAGAATTAAATGAGACATCACAAGTGACAGGATGAAAAGAAAAGGCTTACTTAGCTCTATTTTGTTAAAAATACAGAACGATTTTTAGGTTTTCTTTTTATTTTAAGTGGGTGGAATTCTCTTTCCACAGAAACCTGTTTTTACCACTACTCATCAGTAAAGAGGCTTCTCTCAGCATTTGACATTTAAAAAGGAAACAAAAAGGGAAAATAAAGATCATGTTACGGTAGTAGGTATCCACCTCCAGCAAGTTTTTCCAAGGCCTCTGAGAGGAAAACCCTTTCCGTTATGTAGAAATAGCCTCAATTGACTTTTCCACTCCTTTAACTGCCAGTCTGCAGCACCTATAATCTCAAAGGTCTACCTTTAGAACTGACCAAATTAACAGACCACATCTTTTCCTTGGAAACAGTGTTTTAAAAAATAAACAACAATAACTACATTAAAATATCTTACAAGTCTTCCTGAGCATCCTAAAGTAAGAAATGTTCACTACCAGCAATTTGCCAGCTTGTTGTAGATGGTGAAACATTTTACTAAAACATCAAAACCTTGGGCAAGACAGATACACATAGTGCTGTTAAAGCTTAATCCTTCAGGAAATAATAATAATAGAGATATTTATGGTATTGTCTGTATACTACATAAACCACAATAATGTTATCTGCTTTGCAAAGATGAAATTATATAAAGACTGAATGTTTGCCCGTTTACTTTCTTGGCTCATGTAAATGGAATTTAAAATGAAAATTGGCTGCACTAGAGAGGCCACGACTACCCTAGGATTCAGAATAACAGTTACGAAGGTTTGTTAATCGCCTTCCCTGGAAACCCAATGAGGGGAAAATAGTCTTTTTCAAACAAAATCTAGGTTACTCAGTACAGAAAGGCCAGAAATCATTTCTACTGGAAAAAGACACAGAGAAAGAAGTTAAGACCTGGGTTCCTAATCAATGAAACCATTGCCTCAGAGGCGAAATGCAGGTGAACACCACTGTCCCACAGCAGCTATGCAGTCCTGAAACACATTTTCAACATGCCAAAAGCAAAAACTCACACTTTGAAAGTGGTATTTTACACATTCTTCACACGTGTTCACCTTTAATACCTGTTTTTAAAGCATTTGGTCAAAGAAAACACTTTTGTACTTCCCAACTCCTCAAATAATGCCTCCTGAGACCAATATTTCACACAATGATGTCTTAAATGACAACTTTCAAAGTACTGTCACACTCAAACTTTGAGCCAAAGCACTAGCCAAATGAGCTTTCTCTGGAAATCCACGCCGAAATGGCACCTGTCCATTTGCATTCTCTTTGGACCTCTGCGTACATGAATGTGTCACTTGACACAAATCAAGTGTTACCCTTCCAGCTGACAGTCCATATAGCTATTACTTTGTTCCTACATGAATGCAGATGCAGTTCAAGTCTGTATTTTTCAAATTCTGCCCTTGGTCCAGTCATTTCTCTTCTCTGAAAAACCCTGGGTGAGTATCATGAGCTGCCACCCAGGCTTGAGTCAACAGCACAACCTATAGAGTGCAGCAGTTCAAAATAGGCCTCTGTTTTTCTTTCCCTTTTCTAAAACTTTAACATATTCTGCTTCTCTCCCTGTGTTTTACATAGTACCATAACATACTAACCATTTATTACAAAAATATGACACCTGAAAGTATCTAGAAGGCCTCTACTCGATTATCAATCACGTTCAAACTTGAAGCTTAGCCCCATTAGACTTGCTTTAGGACTGCTTCTTAAACACACGCACCTACCCCCACACACATATAATTAAAATGGGCTATCAATACAGACATAACGTATGGTTTGAAAGCAAGGTATTGCTTAGGAACTGTTTCGGGCAATCCCCATAGAGAATAAACAGTATGTCAACAAACCAACCCCCAAACGCATGACAACCTAAAAATACAGACTATTTGAAAAAGATGGGATGGGAAGAGTGAGAATCTCAGTCAGTGACAACAGAGACTGGACATATTTCCAACTAATACTCCTAAAACCAAACTGTCTGTCTCACATCTGTTAGGAGCTGAGACTGAAGATACAGTCTGGAACTCTTGTATTCCTACAAAGTGCATATGCAAAGTCATACTTCTCTGAATACAGCAGTAAAATACAGCAAGAAAACATTTACAAGCTCCTCTCCACAGCACTGCTTGCCCAGAAGCTCTTTCAGCCCATTCTTAAAGTCAACTTCTGTCCTTCCAGCAGTCACCAGCTCTCCACTGCTACTGCTACCTGCTGTGAGCCCATTACCAGACCCTTGGCCTACACAACCCTGAACGGTGTATAACCTTGACCTGTATTGGAGACTCATCTTCATGTCCACCACTGCCACTTAAACAAAATGCAGTTACAATATCCAAAGATTTTAAGGCAGCACATTGATATCCCTACCCTCATATATATCTGGGGGGTAAGAATATATGTATACTTTTCAGAGCAGAGCGAGGGCTAGGCCGGTTCATACCATCTCTCCCAGAGGGGTCAGTGTCAGGAGGCCTTGATGAGGTGTGCTGTGGAAAGGAAAGCAGCACAGACACAGCTGTGGGAAAGGCAGACAAACATCATTTTTGCTTTATAAGACTTCTGTGGCACTTCTTGCTTAATGAAAGCACCTGGCCTTTGGTCCACCTAAGGAACAACCACCTCCACAGCCATTTACAACAAGGCTGTCAGGAGCTGTTTATGTATGAAGCACTCAGATATACACTGCATATCTTTTAAACCAAAAAAGGGAGCCACTACACATTCTCGCTTTGGAAGTTATTCTTAAAAACTCGTGGTGCTGTTTTTAACTCTTCTTACTTTCTACACGTCTGCTCACTGGAAAAGTCCTATGTTCAGCCTCTTCTTTTTTTCTTCTTCTTTCAGAAGGAGGACATAAAGCAATTTAAAACTAGATCACCAGTCTTTGAACTGAAGTAAGCGTAAAGTATGCCCTTGCTTTCCTAAAATCATCTCCTTCTATCTATATAATACAAATATCTGGCTAGCCAGATAGCAAACAAGTACAAAGTGCAACGGAGGAAGGAAATGTTTTTGGAGAGAGGACCAGTGGAGGCATCGTGTGTGAAAATCTCTGCATGAAAAGCAAAACGAGTTTTTACAACATACGTGAAGCGCATCCCCAGAGCCCTCCATGTGGAACCCTGTTGCAGACAGTCCGGACACCGTGCAGACTGATCACCCCCCTCTGATCACAGCAGCTGCTTTTCGACGCTACACAACATGTGGCTGTAACATCAGGCGCTCTCTTACAGCCGTAGGGCCACTCTCCTGCCTGCACTGGCACAGCTCATAGCACAGCCAGGCTTTAGAGCGGGCTCAGCTGCCCTCTCATTAAGAACTCTGTTCAGAGTCAGTTCATTCTGACAATCTAATTCAGTCCTGCATAACGGAGGGCACATCGGGGCAGAAATAGGGCTGTGGCCCAGGTACCTGGTCTACTAATCAAACACAGACTATACTAACTAATTCCAGCTGCATTAATAATTAATCAAATCCTTTCTATCTAGCCATAGGTTTTCGGAATCTTTCACCACACCTCCACCTCATGGGGTGGAAAAAGCAAATATACAAATGGGATTTGGCATCTAAGCACAAACACTCTTGATAATTGCCTTGTTCTGGTTTTGTTGTAGATATAAAGTATGAGCTTACCAGTAATCACTTTGATTTTTCAAACTTTTAAAATATACTCCTTGAGGAAGACTATTTTGTCTTCAGCAGTTGCATTTACTCATCATGTCACATGCAAGCTGTCTGTGTAGACATTAAAAAGACACAAAAAAAACCCGAACAAAAACCAGCTCAAGTATGTATTTTTCCAACCTTGCCCAAGCCCAAGGACAAGTAGAGAAAGTCCCATTTCTTCTACTTCTCACAGTCACAGCACATGGAAAATCTCATTCCCCAAAAACCAAACCGCCAAAAAGGTATGATAGTGTGAAAAAAGGGTGCTATAATTAAAATCCTTTTGCAGCTGTAATTACAGCAGTTACCATGAAGCCAAGGCTGTAATTTTTGCAAGCCAAACTAAAGCAAAAGGAACAAAAGTACTGCAATTGTTTTGGAAAGCTACAAGGGAGGTTTTCTTTCCTTTCCTGCTGTTTAATCAAAGTAGTGAAGGGTGGGGTCATGAAGACACATGAAAGCATATATTAATGTTCTCTGCTGGGATCCAGGCTCCTCAGCATTTTTGCAACATAATGCAATTAGAGGGTATTTGTAAATCATCTGGAACATTATTCAAATTGAATTCTCCTTCTTCCTAGTTAAATAATCAATGATCTTAAAAACCAACCAACCAAACAAAAACCAATTGCCAATTCTGCAATAGGGTCCATAACGGCTTACAATCCTACAGCCACAGAGTAGCTATTATTTTACATAGAGTACATCAGAAGAGTGTTGCAAGCTAATGGAAAAGAGAAGAAGGAGATGCAAGAACTCAGGCCAACCCAGTTGCAAGGGGATGTCCTCACTGAAAAATGCAGGCTGAAGAATGCACACAACCAACTTGACCTCCCAGACCTCCACCACAGCCTAGAGAAACTCAGCCACCCAGCTAAAAATCAAATCTTTGGAGAGGAAAACAGTTTTTGCTTTGTTTGGCTATTGAATTTACACTGATCTGCTTTTTTCTAAGATTTCACTGTTGATTTTCAGCACAGTAATTAGAATCCAAATAAAATTCCTGAGGGTAACAAGATTGTTCCATTCCTCCTTAGGGTGAGGAGATACACTAGCAACCTAAAACTCTCCGCTTCAAATATTTTATCCATGTCTCTACTTCTCTGTTTCAAAAAGGACATATTTAAGTCCTTGTGCTATATGCTGAGAGAGATCGGAAGGTATGGGATATGCTCTGTTCCAGCAGAACTAGACAACTCAGAGGAGGGCTTGGTCTCATGTTTCTGGTTGCAGCTAAAGTGAGCAGGATTGACTATTTGCCCAGAAGTCAGCACTGCTGCAAGATCAGGTAGTATTTTAAACGTGAATAGTATTGGCTCAGCTTATCACCTCTGAGGATTCCCAGTTGTCAAAATGGCAATCATATGGAAACAATAAATGTGATCACACTTACTAAACCACATTTAAAAAATGTGCCACCTCAGTTGTTTTTCATGTATCTTCTGCAGCTGGCTAGCGGGTTTGTGTTTTGGGATTGTTGGGTTTTTTTAAAAAAAACTATAAAAATTAACTGAAAAGAGAACGTGTTTTACTTTTCCTATATTTGAGATAAATTGCTGGTTTAGCCAACAAATAAACCTTTGTAAAGACATGCATATCTCTCTTCATACCACGGCCAAGCATCCATTTTGTAAAAGCAATGTACAAGTTATCATTTTGTCCTTGTTTACAAGAGAATAAACAGTTCTATTTTTGGTCACTTGGACTTTAAAATATTACCAAAGAACTGGTTGAGGGCTTCCAAACCACTTAATTATCAGTCAGCTACTTAAATACAAAGTCTATATTCCTTGCTTCCATAGCTTCTCATGTCCCTTTTTAAATGAATTTTCTTTTAGATAAAAGATTACTGCAGATTATGGCTGTAAATACAGATAAGCAGGACTCTGGAGACCACTTCTTTTGCACAGATAGAAAAATAGAAGTTGTTATATTCAAGCTTCATAAAATCTTCAGCTAAACTGAAGGAGAAAAATTGTGAGCTCTTTTGGTGATGAAAAATTCTCTCAAAACTCTTTGCAGCTAAGTTTGAAAGGGCTCACAAAATTTAAAAAAAAAGTATATTTAGCAATAATTAATTCTGAATTTGAGGGAAAAACATGGAAATAAAAATGAGGGGACGAATCAGAACCATTTCCCATGGAAACTACTATCCCAAACAGAAATATACTTTGAGCAGAAAGTGGTAAAAAAACCCCACCAACCACAGCTGAAGGACCAAAAACCAACCCTTTTGTTCTAGACTGTCTCTTCCCACACAAGCATAAATACTGAAAAAAATGCTTTCTAAATATTGTAGCATCAAGTGTCCAAAGCTTGAAAAATGATTTTTTCTGATCTTCAAACTTCTGGGTATTCATGTAACTTTATAAAAAAGCCTATCTTCTCCACTTCTACATAGTGTCTTTTTTCAAGGCCATGTCGATGTCTGCATAGAACTTGTTCTTTCCTGGAAACCCCAGTCACTCCTTATTCCCTGTACTTTTTAGGCATAATGCCTCAGCTTTCCTACATTACAATTTTTCTCTCCCTAGCAACCACCATTCACCACGCAGAATATGACCTGACTCAGCTTTCATTTCTGATAAACACAGGAAAAAAAATAATCTAATCCAAAGATAACTTCTGATTGATAAGCATTTTTAAAGTATATTTCAAGAGCTGAAGAAATTCACAGCAGAATTTCACATGAAACAGCATTAGTGTTTATTGGCAATACAACTGACTGCTTACTCGCAGTCATTCAAAGTTTACATAGCTTTACTAAACTGTGAAATTCCTCCTTCCAGGGGACTGAAAGATGAGAAAATGCATACTTCAATTATGGTAACTTGTTCTCATATCAAACCAAGCCCATTTTTACCCAGACTAAATCTCTACAGAAAAAGCTCTCTTTACAAAAAGTAGTATTAGAGTTTCTTTACATCTCTTCCTCATGAAAATCCTGAATTATCCCACTATTATCAGAAAGTTCCTACTATTTTAAGCCATATGAACATCTGCCTCACATATTTGTCTAGTCTTGCCCAAAAAGCAACAATTGCCACACAACAGATCTTGCAGGGCAAAGTAAGAAAAACACATTTTTGTTTGTGCCAAGCTGACCACAAGACGACACCAGTTTCATTTTTTTCAAAGTCACCATGCTCGCCACTAAAGCTTGTGCTTAAAGCACAACATTACCCCATCAAAAATTTTTCCAATCACCCAACGCTGATCGATCCAACTAACAAAAACTGCTCCCAAGATCATCAGACAGACAAGACACACAAAGGGCTTGGGTTTGAGATAGTTTCTGGATTCCTCTAGGGTTTACACAGACAGATTGCTTTAGTTTTGGCCATTGAGGGTTTAATTGGGCAGGGTGAGATGTTGCTCTCATATCACTGTTTATGTTATGGAAAATGCCCTGTGACAAAGTGCAAACTGCAACTTGTCAAGTTCCCTTCAACCTGATAAGAAACCCTCAAGAGCAACATCATAATGAAGAAATATTTCCCTGGTTGGCATGATATTCATAAGTGGTCCCTTCTTTATACTTTGAAGACAACACAGTCTTTCAAACTATTCCAAATAATGCCTTTTAGAAGAATTTCATTTCATATGAAGAAAAACCACAGGAAAAGGAAGTAATACAAAAAAGTTTAAACCTCTTGATCTCTTCATTTTCTTAAACTACCTTAGTAGAGGTAGTTTATTTGCAAATCCAAGATACAGACAATAAAAAATGTGAACATGAAAACACACAATTTATAAGTCAGAAAATAGAGTTCCCTAAATGTGCAGATAAAGCAGAGAACATTTGGAATAAAAGAAGTAGGAATAATCAGCAGGATTTGGAAAAGATTATTATCTAATGATTAATGTCACATCCCAAGAGCGTAACTGTGTAGAGATATCTAAAGCAGCTTTAAACAGAGTTACTGATAACTATGTAGCTGTAGTTTTGCAATTTGAGGGACTTCTGGAAGTGGCTAAGGTATTTATATGTTTACATCTCTCCAATTCTTTTTTTTTTTTTAATTCTGTGGACACATTCCTGGGTATAAACTGGGTAGTATATAGCCACTACCTTCTAGGAGTGATGCCGACACCTTGATATACTGACTGAAAGAATTGTATATTCTCTTATTAAACCCATCCCATCCTTTGATGGGATGTCCTCCTTTAAGGACACATTGTGCTGCAGGAACATGTTTGTATCAACACTCTCTCTGCTACTGTCCTTTCCCTCTAAAATTATCAAAGAGGCATTGCACCCTTCCATCCTTAAAGCCTCAAAATGCACAGACCCAGGGACTCATTTCCTGCTCAGGTGTAAATGGTGGTATCTGTACTTTATTAATCCCTAATCTCTGCCAGGTATCTCGGGACTGCCACCACTTGTGCGCCCCCTTGAAGAATACTAAACCAGCTGGAGGTTCAAATTAACTCCAGAAGTGCAGCCCCATGGACAGGACTGGCTTGCAGAAACCGTGCAGCAGAGGGTCTTCATGTGAAGGGGACACCATTGCCCGATGCCATCGGGGCTCTGTCAGGGATGATGTGGTGCCTCCCTTCTGAGTGCAGCTCCACACCAGGACAAGGGCTGGGTGAAACTGCTTGCTGGAAAAATGGGTTTGCTAAAGTGGAAAAAAGGCTTTCACATGTGATCTGGAGTAGCTCCAGAGAGCCTCCTCAAATGGAAACACACACCTCAGGAAAACACTGCTGCTTTAATGACCAGCCTCACTTACAGCATTATAAATAAAGAACCCAACCGCAGCCGGACATGGAAAACAAGTTCCCCAAAGAGGAGCAGAGGGTTTTCCTGCACAGAAGGAAAAGACGATGGATGGAAGACGAGCATGGGATGCCATAAGTGTTCAAGGCCCCCATTTGGATCCAGGCAGGGCCCCTTGCAAACCACCCAGGCTGCAGCACCCACCTTTGCAGACCTGCCAAATCCAACCCAAAACCCTCTGCAAATCCTCTGCCCTGAGGCTGACACGTGCTGTGGCTGCGTGTGCTTTGGGGCCAGGTGAGGCAACCTGCAGCACCACTGTGGCATCAGGGTTTGACTGCAGGAAGCACATGCTGTTTCTGCTTTCCCCACCTTCTCTTTTCTTAACTGCAAGGGCACAGTAACAAAAAATGGGGCTCCCATAGCCATGTGAGCTGCCATTGGGGAACCATGGTATGGTTTTTGGGGAGTCTGACAGAGAAAGTGAGATGGCAGAGTGCCTGCTAATGCTGTTCCCTGTGTGAAATGCCCCACAGGCTGACACAGCTGCTCCTCTGGGGATGTATTACCAGCAGAGATAGTATAATGACTTGTTTTTAACTCAAAGCCTCATTTAAAAAAAAAAAAAAAGTTGCTTCAGATGAGCCTGGATCTCTGAAAGAGCTATTTTTAAGAAAAACCAATAACAGAAGAAGAGCTTTTAATCCCTTTAAAAATCCTTAATAGGCCAAATTCATTCCTGCTCTAACTCTGGAGGCTGAGCAGTTCCCCTGGGCAGAGTCAGATAAGACCACAAGCAAACACATCTGGCAACTCTCTTCCCTCCCAGCCTCATGCACGCGACCCTCCAGGAGCCGCACGCGGCACACGCCAGCTCCCAAAGTCCACCCGGGAATCATTAGAGAAGGCTAGTTTGGTCCAAAATCGTGTCAGAAGCTATGCTACAAAGTGGTGCCGCAGGTGACTGAACCACAGCAGCCAGTAGAGCTTCCCAGTGATACTTAATTCAGTAGCACAGGCATAAAAACTGAGTCTTGTGCTTAAATTCATAAATATTTACACACCAATCTCGAGCTATGCAAACCGCCTCAAGGCCGGGAACCTTGAGCTGCAAGGCAGCCGATGCTGAGAAGAGGACAACACACCTTTGTATTTATCATTCCTGCCCAGCAACTCTTGCCATTTTCACTCCAAACTGGAACAAAACCAAGTATCAAAGGTTTTGCGCATGAAGTAGAAAGATCTTTTTCTACCAAAACCTACCCAAATCTACTGACTGGAGATAGCCTACGTCAAGGAAAAACACAGCCACAGGAAGCTTTCAAGTCTGGGCAAAGTATTTCACCACGTTCTCTCCTTACAGTTTTGCTTTCAAACCTAGACTCCGATTTCTTTGGCAGTCTAGTAAAGACTGAGAAAACAGGGAAGAGCGGTCAAAAATTACTTCCCTCAAGAGATCTGTACAGTTCTGGAGGTTACGTAGCCTCTTGGACACATCCAAACAGCTCAGACGAATGCTAAAGAAAACACTCCTGCAACAAAGAAATTCTATTATATCCAACTAACAAACATTTTGAGTAAATATAACTGATTCTCATACAGATTACTTCCAATGACCCCACTGCTGGGGACCTTGGTGCTCAGGTGCAGTTTGCACAAGGCTCAACATGGCCACGGTCTGCCCTGACCCAGTCCTATTGCTCCTGTTGGACCTTACATGAAACGGGGCCAGATCTATAGAGTTTTAACCCCAGGATGTCGACATTTATTTCCTTAGGGGGTTTGATCAAATTATTTTGTCTCTCTACCTCACTTTTCCATCTGTAAAATAAGATAATGCTATTCACCTATCTTAAAGAAACTTTGTTGGGATTAATTAATTAACGCCTGCAAGACATTCTGAAGAAAAACACTTTACAAATGCTAAGCATACTATTTTTCAACCTGAATTCCTGTGACCATCCTGTTTATTAACAAGGGGAAAACATCTGAGCTAAAACAAGGCATGAGGCTATTGTTTCCCGTGAGACTCCCAGAAATACTAAGTTGTCTCCAAGGTAATCGCACATCATTTAAACTCATATCACAAAAGAAAACCATGCTCAGAGCAAACTGCACTAAGACAAACACGGCGTTCGGGTGAATAACACACAACCCCACTGTGTACTCAGCACCGCACGCTTCAGATACAACATCTGACCAGCAGAAAAACGGTCTTGCTGTTGGGCTGAAGCCAAGCCCCTGCGTACCAACGGCATGGCCACCAGTGCAGCTGACTTACTGAAACCCAGGTGCAGACTATTTCAGCAGGTGGGAAATAGGATATGGAGTTTTTGGGTTTGTTTTGTTCCCCCCCCCGCCCTGTGCAATGTGTTCTCATTTCACAGCAACTCTGCTGAGGAAGGGAGGAGGTTAATTAGGCCTTATTTCTGATTTACAACTGTTGCAGCTGAAGGTGTAAATCTTAAACGTAGTTACTGCAGTAGCCGCGGACAGGGTATGCAACGATGAGACAGAGCAGCAGGGCACTGAAGGAGACCTTGTACTTCCAGAGTTTGTGCTGTACTGGAGGATTTAATCTTACAAGAGTTCTCAGACCAAGAGTTTTCAAAACCACTGCAGCTCTCATTAAAAAGAAACCTAAAAGTCTGATGATGCTACTCTCGGACTCAGCTGTACAATGGATGATGCAACATTGGCACAACATTTGAGTGCTGCTATTGAACGCAGGCAGTGAGATAAAAAGCAGCAAGGAGACTAGAATGGTTACTAAATAAGGCAACCAATTTCAAAATTAGAGTTGCAATGAGATATTACATCAGAAGAAACATGGGACTTTTACCAGATGATCAGCACTCTTGCTAACATAAGTGGAAACAGCTTGTCTGGACGGTGGGTTGCTGTTTTTTAATAAAAAAACCAAACCAACAAAATCCACACACACCCCCCAAAAACTTTTCAGATTAAAAAGAAACAGGAAAAATTACAGGTTTCATGAGTAACTCATCCCTGATATAATTGCCTTTGAGACTAATTTCTATCACTAGAATCTAGACAATGGCAAGGTTTAAATAATGTGATTTGATTAGCTATCAAAATTCTCTTTTTTTCTGTCAAAAAAACTTAAAGACTTCAAATGTTTTAAATATTTGCCATTCTGTAAGTCATCTATCTCCCACCGACTTCTTCAGTTTATTTCATCTAAACTAGAAGAAAGTTGAATGGCTGAAAGTGCAGTAGCAGCAGTTAGATTTGTCCTGGTGCAACTTTAAGTCACATGAAAATTAGATGCTCCACAATGCTGTGTGAATTTTCACACAGTCAAACTCAGAAATGACAGCATGTAGCAAACTCCAGTTGACATGACTGGGGACTAGGGACTACTAGGTTTTGTAATGCTCAACTCTTGCTGCAGCACTCTAATTTGCTAATTCACTGCATCTTGTGAATTACAAAACCTGTGCTGGAACCAAATCTCAGGTGAGAAAGAGACTTTATGTTTCATCTACATCCTGCAGAGAGTTACCATCTGATCTTCGTCTCAGGAAAAGAAGTGTACAAGCATGTAAGTTCAGTGACTGAATGCTGTGACAGTATTGTTTAAATTAAAAATAAAAAGGGAGAGAGGAAAAAGAAATATATTAACTCCAGAATTAGCAGATGAAAACCCAATTGTTTCCTTTCAGAATGCATCTAGAAGCCTGTTCCATCACCACCTCATCTTGAGACTTGGTCTTTAAACTAAAAATCTGACATTTTTAAATTCCTGGCACAAAGACAACACTACCTCCCAATTATCTCCAACTTCCAGTAAATCAAAGTATTATTAGCTAAATGTTATTTGCTTTGGACTGCAAACAGCAAGTCCCATCCCAAATGTCAGAGGAAGCGTAGGGGTAGCAATATAGAAGTGACCGCTCTTTTTGCTCAGTAGCCTTGCGGTTTCCCAGTATCACCTTGTTTGGTAGCTGGCCAAATCAGTACGGAGCACCAGACTAATGGACCTTCATCTAAAAAAGATGTTGCTACCTCATTTATCAAAGCAAATGGATAAAGATCTATCACCTAACACAGCAGGTGGAATCCAGGGACTGTAGCAAGGAGACCGGCGATATAGAATGTCAGTTTAAATGCAAAACTCAAGATAAATGCAGTAGAGTTTCTTAACTACATTTACAGCATCTTTCTTTCCCAGTGGACTTCCTGCATTTCATCAGAAGCAGCAGACATTAACCAGCAGCAGCCTAAAACGAACCCAGCGTGTCCTCACATCAGATTTGGGCTTTTTTTTAGTAGCGAAGTCATTAAGGGAGTATATCCTCATCCTTTTTTTGTTTGTTTCCACTGAAGAAAACTAAAGTATCAAAACTACCATAGGACTTCATTAGTGAATCAAAATACAGAGCGGCGAAACCCCAGGGGCACAATCCATTTAAATTGCAAAGTTTTCCCACTTGACAATTTTTGGAAGGCTTTAACCAACCGTGTCCTTTTGTGTAAAAGAGGGGCTGAGTCATCCTGTGTAGGAGTAACTATAAATACCTAATGCCAAGACTTCTGCGCAAAAGCTGCAGCCCTTGATATCCAGTATTTGGGAGACACCAGAACAGTGGAGAAAGGAATACAGCGTGTCCTTTTTAGGAAGGAACATCTGTTGCACTCGCTGAAAAGCAGCTGGCATGACTTCTCATCCCCTAAATAATGTCAACTCACCGGTGTTACTTTTTACAAGCAGCATCGCAAGGTTTCTTTACAGTTTGAGGGGGGAAGGAAAGTGTTTGGAATGGAAAGAGAAGCTGCTGCCAGAGGATTTGTTCAGCCACTAAAACTTTGTTCCTTTCAGTAAAACATAGCCATTACGTTATCTCATAATGATGCAAATATCTGGTTCTCTTTATCCTGACATTAAATTCTGCAGTTCATCTTGATACAGAAGTGAAACACACAAAGTCTATTTGCAACCCGGCCATCACCATGCTGCAATTCCCACTCTCCCAAAGCATCTTCCCAAATTCAGTGTCTCTAGAGATTAGCAAACACAAAACTAGGTATTTTGATACACAGCAGTGAAAACTCACATACACGAGTTTAATTCAGTGTTGAGATTATTTTTTCCTGCCATGATGGAACAACAAGACAGGCCTGAACAAAAGCACGAGACCAGAACAGTACACAGCCCTGGAAGCCTCATTTGCTTTGCAATTGATACTATGGACAAGTAACGAAGCCTTCAGGCTCCGTCTCTTTCCTTTCTTCTGTAGATAGCTCTGCCAGTTCCCGAATCTGTTTGTATCAATGAGTTCTGCTGTCTGGCTCTACAGGTTTCTGTGCAGTTTCAACACTGGTTTTATAAAGTTAATATTTATAACTACCTCAAGCGAGGGCCTGAGCACTTCCTACCCCCTGCAGATAAAAGCAAAGAATCTACTCTGAAATCCCTTGCCAAATACTATAAACAACCATATTTCATGCCTGCAGTGTCAACAGACTGTTGGAATAGGTCTTGAGTCTTCACTCACATACCCGCTTTTTCCTTTCACAAGCACACTGAAGGTTTTTTTGTAAACAAGACATGGCTTTATGCTAGTTTTGTTTGCTAACACTTTCTTTTTGAATCCATAATTAAGATCTTTAAGAACATGTTACCAGGTGCCTTTTTTTTTTTTGAGGGGGGGAGTGGGGGGGGAAGTGTCCCCCTCTTCTTTGAATGACCATAAACAAACCTGAGTTCCTTTGCATGTTCTGCCAGGACTACAACAGTCTGCAATGAAGTCTTCGTTACAAATCAGGAACTCCTTCCTGTGACCAAGAGTAGTAGCCAATTACCCTCCAACACACAGAAATTAGAGAGGACGCTCACAAGTGTTTGCATGGATTTTTTGTTCTTCCCCAGCAGGTTTACGAAGCAATCAACACTGCAGTACTCTGTGGCCTCCTGGGTGTCAGTCAGTCCCGAGGCACGGTTTCTTAAACGTTTCCTGTAGCAGTGACTCTGCATGAAATACACGGGCCTTTTAACTGCCTGTGACAGGGTCTGACAGAGACTCAAGTTGGGATGCACCAAGGAATGCACAGACCCTACTGTAAAAAGGGTGTAAAAGGAAATCTCAAACTGCTTCCCTATCCTCCTCTCCCACAAAGTACCCCTATTTCTGACACAGGACAAAAGCGACTCGAGCAAGTCAAGTTTATACCCAGTTTCTGCCTGATTCATGGCACACCACCAAGTTCATGATGTAACTGCCAGGTTGTGGTCAAAGCTTACTTTTTCTCCCCAAAATTACAACACTTGATAGGAGGTGGAATAACATTACTGGATGTCAAAGCCTAGACCAGAGGAGCACAGAGCCAGCCTTGCGATGAGGGTCCTCCCATGGCCAGTGAGAAATGCCACTTTAGTGAAGAGCCAGACGAGCTGTACAGGATCAAACCAACCCACAGATACGGCATATACAGGAGTTAACAAAGGATGTTGAGGGAGGGACTGCCAGAGCAGAGAGGAGACAGAACACCACCATTCCTACTACATACTCCCATGTTCAGACACTTTATTTTTTACGTAAACTTTTTGTTATTAATACTTCATCACCTTTCTTCCTTGAATTTGCCCTATGACCTTCTGAAGTCATCTTGCTCCTCTAACTATCCTTATTTCTCTATACCTCTTCTAGCTTTGTCATACTCCTCTCTGAAGGCAAAGATGACAGTGCACAGGATATGCACTGCACCACAGAGATATCCTGAACATAAATGAATTTTCAGTTTGGCTCTCTACTTTTCTCCTAATAAATTCTGATCAAGAATTGAGTTTTGGCTGCCACTTGAGCTAGCCACAAATGACTTCAACATTTCTATACTGAATTGTAATAACCACCTTAAACCCTACCATTGTCTGTGTGTATTTACAGCTGGCTTACGCCACGTATGTTACTGGAAATTTCATCTGCCATTGTAATGCCTGTTCACTGCAAAACCTTTCTGCAAACCTGGAAAAACATCCTTTGTTTTTTTCTACCCTGAATACTACCGTACCATTGGCCATGTTTTCCTACCTTGAATACTACCGTATCATCAAACTTTGTCATCTCACCATTCATTCCTTTTCTGTATCACTTATGACAGCCCAGTAATCTTAGACAACAAAACCAGACTATTTATTCCCACACTTCAATCTGCTCCTAATTCACAACAGTACCTTTCCTCTTGAAAGCTGCGTTTCTACAAGGCTACCTAATAAAAGGGCTTGTAAGACCTCTTTAGAAATTCATTTATGCAATATCCAGAACAGTATCTTCACTGACTCACTCACACAGATTTGTGAGAAATGGATATCACCCTAAGGAAGTCACATTGATTTTTCCTCATTTTATCATATGATTTATGGACATAGAATGGTTTGGGTTGGAAGGGACCTCAAAGATCACCTGGTTCCAACACCTCGGCCATGGGCAGGGACACCCTCCACTAGACCGGGTTGCCCAAAGCCCCATCCAACGTGGCCTTGAACACTTCCAGGGATGGGGCCTCCACAACAACTCTGGGCAACATGTCCCAGTGCCTCACTGCCCTCATAGAGAAGAATTTCTTTGTAATACCTAATTTAAGTCTTCTGCCCTTTAGCTTAAGGCCATTCCCCCTTGTCCTATCACTCCCTGCCCTTGTAAACAGCCCCTCTCCATCCTTCTTGTAGGCCCCCTTGAGGTACTGGAAGGCTGCAAGTAGGTCTCCCTGAAGTCTTCTCTTCTCCAGGCTGAACAAGCCCAACTCCCTCAGCCTGTCCTCATAGGAGAGGTGCTCCAGCCCTCTTAGCAACTTGGTGGCTCTCCTCTGGACTTGCTTCAGCAGCTGCATATACTTCTTATGCTGGGGGCCCCAGAGCTGAATGCAGCACTCCAGGTGGGGTCTCACCAGAGCAGACTAGAGGGGCAGAATCACCTC
>VWZZ01001906.1:0-17024 GCA_013399095.1 Psophia crepitans
GGCTGCCCGCGGGGGTAGGCCCTCCCGGGGCTGTCCCAGGTTCTCCGTCCCGTCGCTGCCGGTGAGGTTATACCCGGGTCTCCCCAGCCGGTGTTGGTGGCAGAGGCCTCCCCGGGCCCGTTCCCGCTGCCAGCGAACATGGAGTTTGCGGAGCTGATCAAGACCCCTCGAGCGGACAATGTGGTCCTGCACCGGCCCTTCTACCTGGCAGTGGAAGGGACTCTGTGTCTGACTGGGCATCACCTCATTTTTTCTTCACGGCGCCAAGATAATGCTGAGGAGCTGTGGCTGCTGCACTCCAACATCGATTCTATCGAGAAAAGGTGGGTCTCCTCGTTTCCCTTGCCTGCACATAACTCATTGTTTGTGTCTCCTGGGTTGAAAAGCCGCTGTCAAGGCTGGCTCGTACCTCAGCTGTCTCAAACCCAGGTCTGGAGAGGAGAAAGGGACAGCCTGGGGCCAAGAATATTGGCACAGTCAGATTGATTCTCACTCTGATATTGATATTTGACAGTTGCATCTTAAGGGGGGATTTGGTCATATTAGAGTCAGAATTTTTATGTTTGAGCGGTATTCTGTATTAATTGTTCAGTGGATTTCATCAGTAGCTCTTGAAACGCTCTCTAAGGGGGAGAGAGCATCGTTACTGCCATTCAACAGAGGTGGAAGCTGAGGCACTGATGAAGTGATTTGCCTTGGGTCACCCAGAAAACCGATGGCAGAAGTGGACTCTGGACTTTCTCAGCCCCAGATCAGTCTCCTGCTGCCCTACAGCATCATCCCCTTACTCCTCCCAACCACTTATGGAAATCAGTAACAGCGTACCTCTTGGGGGAGCGACATGGTAAAGCTCAGTTGTAGCTGGAGCACTTTTGTTTTTCCTTTTGTTGGCTTTTTTTGTTTTTTCTTGCCCACCCCCTTTTGTTACAGGGACTTCAGGAATTAATCTTATTTCATCACTTCTGCTTTGCGTTACTGTTGCCCCATCACACTTCCCTCGTCAAGTGGCAGTCCCATCCCAGCTGGTCATTGTCTTCTGCTTCCTCACCTTGGTCCTTTCTTATCCACTTTGCTCCACTTTATTTTTTTCTTAATTACAAAGTCAATCCCCTGTTTTCCTCGCTCTTTAAGGTAATCTGGAAGAATAGATTTCCCTTCTGCTAGCAAGACTGGGAAAATCAAGCAGCAGCAATTAAAAATATCAGGTTGCCTCTGAGGCTGGGTGAAGTACTGGACGCTGATTAAGTTTGTTCCCATATTCCTGATTTCTCTGAGCGTTTCTGAGAAATGCTGCATCTTGGCCTGAGGGTGGAGAGGAACAGGGTGGTGGAAGCCTCAGGAAATCTGTTCTCATCTGCTACTGTTCAGTCATCAGGGCAGTTTGGCCTCATCCTCCTTATTGCTTGCACTAAACCAGCCACAGCTCCATTTTGAGAATTATTACGAATAAGCTTTTCTTTTTTCTTAATGAGCTTGCAGTTACAATGTAAGTTAATAGCAAATGAGCAATGAACATTCTAAGCTACAGTGAGGGAGTAGTGCATGGCTAGCTCAGTACGTGATTTAGAAGAGTTAGCTACGCCTGTAGATACTCACAGTCTTTATTGCCAGCCCTGCTCTCTAGAAGGTCTCCAGAGTAGACATCTCCTTCCCCAAGAGCAGCTTTGCATGAATGTAACTGCAGTGAAACCCTGCATATGAAAGGGTAAGAGTATGTTCTTCTCAGTGCTGGAGAAAATGGAATAGGAAGGCTCTTAAACCAATAAAGGTTGTGAAAGGATCCAGTTTGGCATTATTTCAGGTTAATAGTGCACAACTTTGACACTGTGCCAGGTTCATAAAACTTATTCTCCCACATGAGTGGCTGGAGAAGAGAAGGCTCTGGGGAGACCTTCGAGTCCCTGAAGGGCCTCCAGGAAAACTGGAGAGAGGCTGTTTATCAGGGAGTGTAGTGATAGGACAAGGGGGAATAGGTTTAAACTAAGAGGGGAGATTTAGATTGGACATTAGGCAGAATTCCTTCCCTGGGAGGGGGCTGAGGCCCTGGCACAGGGTGCCCCGAGAAGCTGTGGCTGCCTCTGGATCCCTGGCAGTGCCCAAGGCCAGGTTGGATGGGGCTTTGGGCAGCCTGGGCTGGTGGAGGCTGTCCCTGCCCATGGCAGGGGGGTTGGAACTAGATGGACTTTGAGGTCCCTTCCAACCCAAACCAGTCTGTGATTCTATGACTCCCTAATTATCAGATAGTCATCAAACTGCTTTTTAATTTTTTTGTAGTTTTTAAGCAACTTCAATATGACCTCTAGGGTTTGGGAAGTGGAACAATCTCTAGTGATCACCTATGGTCCTTTTCCTTATAGAAACGTGGAGAGGAATCGCAGCCCTGGTGATGCCCTGGTGTTACATAGCTGCAGCGTTACTGCGTTGGGGATCTGTGAAATCGCACTGCAGTGAGGGCAAACGACACACAAACTGTCTCTGCTGGAGTTGCAGAACTTTTCTGTCAAAGCGCCTTTAGCTCTTCCCGCAGCACTACCCAAATCCAAATCGGTTCTGCATCTGAACCTCTGTGTGCACAGAAGAAATAGATAATGACCTTTCAGCTGTAATAATAATTCCAAAATAAATTACAGGCACCTTTTGTAGCGCAGGTGAAGCAACCCCAGGCTCAGCAACAGCTCTGTTGGAGTGCGTACAGCTCTGCCCTCCTGCGTGCACAGCCTAACTGAGGGTTAGGCCACCAGGGACTGAGCCTTGGTCCTTGTGTTCTGCCTCTTGCATCACCCTTGGCCGCCACAAGCACTGCTGCGGTGTATGAGGAGGTTCAGCTGCTTTTCCTTAGTTTGCTGCTTTGGGAGCTAAAATCTACAGCGTTTCCGTGAGTGCTGGGGCTAGTTAGTGTAAAGAAAACATTTGAGGTCTGTGCTTGTGTTCCAGGTCCGTAAGGAAGACTGGAGAGGGCGTCTGCGTGCTGTGTTTTTGTCATGCAGAGGCTTGACTTGAGCTGTGATAAGGTTTTTAACTTCTCTGAGCAAATGGCTGTGTGGGGCTGCAGGTATCAGAAACCAAACTTTCCTTTTAAAAACAAAGGTGTGTAATGTAACCAGACTGAAATGTTATTTTAAAAATCAAATAACAAGTCAAATGTTTTTTTAGCAAGCCTCAAAGTTTCAACACATTACAGTAATGAAACTGGGAACTTGCAGCTGAAGCTTTCAGTGCTATCAGAAAACACCTGCACATACCTTTTCTTCCCTGTTTTCAAGCAGAGCTGAGAGGAAAACCTTCTCTTCCCTGTCTTGTAGCACTTCCACTCACTGCCTTATCAGAAGGATGAAATTAAAAACAAAGTGGAGCACAACTTGCAAACACCGAAGAAAGGGGTTGTTTCGTTTCTGTGTTTTTCTGAAAGATGATATTGTAGACACAGCACTACTCAAGGAATCTTGTCTTGTAGACATGTGTTGTGGGAAGAGCTGTAATACCTCATCGTACCTTAGGAAATCCTGTTCTTAAGAGACTTTTTTTCATCTCTTGCTGTAGGTTTGTGGGCTCATTGGGTACCATCATTATAAAATGCAAAGATCTGCGAATTATCCAGCTGGATATACCTGGAATGGAGGAGTGTTTGAACATTGCCAGCTCTATTGAGGTAAGAATTCATTATGATAAGTAACACCTATGGTCTCAGACCACAAACTTAACAGCTGCTTTTTTTTTCCCCAGTTACGAAGGTTTTCATTGATATTCTGGAAGGCAAATGAGGATTGTGGGATATTTCCTTTCAGTTGTCAAAATATTATTTGTTGCTTACAGGTTGTGTTTTTGTATTTTTTTTAAGAAAAGAAACCAATCCCCCCACTTCTTTTCTTGATCTTGCAAAAGCATTTGGGAAAACAAAGCTCAGCTTCATTATGCTGGAGCGTGAGAAGGCAAAACCAAATTGGGTTGAATTTCGGGTGTCTCAGACAACATGAAGTGACTCTTTGAGTTTAGGTGCTGTTAGCGATCGGGTAGAGGTCACGCAGGACGTGTGCTGTTAGTTGGACCCACTGAGTGTGCACCTCTCATCCTTTGGTGCGCTGTTACTTAGCGTAGCCTGCAGAAGTGATGCTGTCTGTACAAATCCCCTGTTGCTGTTAGGTTGTTTGTTATCCTCAACTTTTACCTGTGCTACTGGATTTTTATGTGTGTCAAACTACCCTGCAGGTAACCTAGTATTTCAAACTTAGTGGCTCTATACTTTTGGGTGGCTTAAGTCTGCGTCACCGATGTTGGAGGAAAACACTATTTATTGTATATTTGGTTTTTTTAGAAGAAGAAAATAGCAATTTGAAGAACTAAGTGGCTGTTTATTTCTCTCACCCACGCAGGCACTTTCCACGTTGGATTCTGTCACTCTCATGTATCCCTTCTTTTACCGGCCCATGTTTGAAATCGTTGAAGATGGCTGGCGCTCTTTTCTGCCTGACCAAGAGTTTGAGCTCCTCAGTTCAGTGGTAAGTTGGATCTTAAGGATTCACAGAGGCACTCGGATATGTTTGTGCAAGTAGTTTGTGAAGTATTTCACCCAGTAGTGTCTGGAGTAGAGATTCTGGATGGTAAAAAAAGCTGTTCCGTGCTTGGGTGAGTGTTATTCAAATATTCATTCTGTAAACATCAGGTGCTTCTGTTTATGTACTAAATATTCCTATTTAGCACTTGTATTTTACCTTCTACAAATGGACTTTTGAGGCCTATTTACAAGTTACTTGTGAAGGTAGGAAGTGTGTTAGACCCTTGGGCATAGCCCACCTTACTGTAAGAAGAAATTAAATATTGTTAAGGATTTCTTTGCTCTCCAGGAAGAAGACAGTAGATAAGGATGCCTGATTTGAAAAACTCTTCACTCTAGTCCATGCTGGGGAAATACTGGGAGCGTTCAGACAGCAGGGAAATTCCAGTCGTGTTCTTCTAGGTGCTGTGAGCACACATTGATATTATTTTAGTACCCATAGGGTAGGAATTGTTCTTGTGGCGTTGCCTGTTGTAATCAAACTTCACTTTATAGTGCTGACTTTGATATAGCGGGAGCTGGCTCGGTTGCAGGAGCCTACCTGTTTTAATCGTGCCTTGGGTTAGCGTCTCTGTGTTCCAGGTCTTTGTTTCACATTCAATATGTGCAGTTGCTGCATCATCTGAGACCACATCCATTAGTACAGCATCAAACAACATTGATTTTTTTTTTTCTTATCTGCAACCCAGCTTGTCTGCAGCATTTATTACTTCCTGTTTATGACTAATAACTGAGTAATATGATTAGCTTGACCAGATTCAGAGGGTGAAATCACTAAAAAATTAAAGGAGTCCAGGGATCTCTCTATTTTTGTCTCCTAGCTGGAGTAGTCTCACATGTCCCATCTTCTGCTGTCAAAACACATACAAACTGACCTGTTGTAAGAACTAGCACCACAGTTTTGGGTTTAATTTCAGCTAGGGAAGTCAAAGGTGATGAGAGCGCTCCCCTGTTGGGAGGCAAAGCAGCAGACGCTTTCCCAGCTCAGCAGAGGAGGCTTGCAGGCATTTCCATGAGAATCAAAAGGCCAGAAGCTGAAGTGCTGTCTGGTGGGAAGGGAGGAGTGTGAGAGCAGGGCTGAAGGCAGCAGAAGGAAATCCTTCAGAGCTCAATGAAAGATTGCAGGGGATGGTTCTGCTTCTGTTCACTTTTTGCTTCTTACATGTAGCTGAAATCCTTTTTAGATCTCAGGAATCAAATCACTTCTGATGGTTGTATTTAGCAGCACACAGGTGCTAACATGGATCTGTTGATACATTGACTTTCTCTTTCTTCCGGAGGTTTAAAATTGCATTGATAGCTTATTTGTGGATCTCTTGCCTTTCTGAACGTAAGCAAGCTCCTTGGAAGGCTTACATTTAAATCCTGATTACTTTGTAGTGTTGTATTTTAAGGGCAATAATTCATTTCTTTAAAATATGCCTGTCTAACAGCTGTTGATTAATTCTTGGCTTTTAACCCAAAACTTCAGCTGTATCTCCTTTTAAAAGAAATGGTGACAAGAGCCACGTTCAAATGGCTTCTGAACAGCAGCTAAAAATATTGTCGACCAAATAATTCTTGTTCTGTAATTAAACTTCCTTATAAGACAGGCTAGAACAAGTAAGTCGCTGACTTTTTTTTTTCCCCATAAGTCAAATAAATGGAATTCAGAAGGTTACCTCCCTCTCTGTTAAATCATCCATCTGGATCTGTTATGTCTTACCTTCCCTAATGTGGTAACTACTTGTCAAAAACTGCATTCCACCCGCACTGCAGCTCTAGTAATTTATTAATTCCACATTTGTCTGCTACAGGAGAGTTGTTTTAAAGCTGACACATTCTGTTACAGCAAAGTAAGACTATAAAAGTTAAGAATTAAAAACAATTTAAGTAATACATTAAAAATTAGCTAATATTTTATGGTATTATACTGTATAGTAATAACTTCTCTGTTTATCTTGGCTTATATTGTGCCAAATGTGTTTTTTCTCCCAACACACATTTCACACAGTGATTTCACTCCACTGCATTGATCTGACAATGTGTCATCTAGCATTGCCCCTAGAATTTGATAGCAAACACCCCTGCAGCCCAGCTCCAGCGTCAGGGAGGCCGCTGCACAATCACAAATTCTTGTGTTTTGCCTGTGAAGGCGTTAAGGCCAGAACTGTTTAAGTAAACGCTTCATTTGATGGAAAGAAGTTGGAGCAATTAAGTTTCAGTGGGCTGTCACTTGCTGATGGGTGTTGGGGTGTGTGCTGCCTGTTATCCCTACTGTTTTGGGAATAACCCACAGCACAGGTCAGCAGGGCTTTTGTCAAGTGTCTTTCTGTGAACTGCTGTTGTGATTAAATCCTGTGTATCAGCAGAGCAGTCCGGCTGAGAATTAAGTCATGAAGAAATCAGCTCAACGTTTCACTAAATGTCACAGCAAAAACTCCGCGGGCTCCAAGCTATTGTGCTGTGAGATGAGACTTTAAAGATACTGAGCAGTGTAGGGGAAAGGGACCTGGGGGTCCTGGTGGACAGGGGAATGACCATGAGCCAGCAGTGTGCCCTGGTGGCCAGGAAGGCCAATGGCACCCTGGGGTGCATTAGAAGGGCTGTGGTCAGTAGGTTGAGGGAGGTCCTCCTCCTCCTCTATTCTGCATTGGTGAGGCCGCATCTGGAATATTGGGTCCAGTTCTGGGCCCCTCAGCTCAAGAAGGACAGGGAACTGCTAGAGAGAGTCCAGCGCAGAGCCACAAAGATGATCAAGGGAGTGGAACATCTCCCTTATGAGGAAAGGCTGAAGGAGCTGGGTCTCTTTAGCTTGGAGAAGAGGAGGCTGAGGGAGTGACCTCATCAATGTTTATAAATATGTAAAGGGTGAGTGTCGGGAAGATGGAGCCAGGCTCTTCTCGGCCTCACTAAGCGATAGGACAAGGGGCAACGGGTGCAAGCTGGAGCATAGGAGGTTCCGGGTTAATGTAAGGAAAAACTTTTTCACTGTGAGGGTGACAGAGCCCTGGGACAGGCTGCCCAGAGAGGTTGTGGAGTCTCCTTCTCTGGAGACATTCAAAACCCGACTGGACACGTTCCTGAGTGATGTGCTCTAGGTGGCCCTGCCTTGGCGGGGGGGGGTTGGACTAGATGATCTTTCAAGGTCCCTTCCAACCCTTGTGATTCTGTGGTACTGTAGGCAGATGTATAAATGGAGTGGAAGATGCACAGGACAGGTAACGTTCGCTTACCCAGCTTTTGGTTGGGTGTATTGTGCTACCCAGCGCTTCACGCGAAACCACGTGGAATCTGGATCGGTTATAGGTATGTCAGGTGGAATGTGTGTAAAAACTTGTGTTCTTCACTGTACTACTGCATAACCAGTGAGTGGCTGAGTGGAGTTAGAGGAGATTGATATTTGTTCTGAGGAGCTGGAGAAGAGCTAAGAGGTGTCGGATCCTACAACTGCCAGATACTGCAAACTGTAACTCTGGAAACTGAGCTTCTTCATGAAGTTGAGCGTAGAGGCTCTGAGAATCATGGAATCATAGAATCACTAAGGTTGGAAAGGACCTCTGAGATCATCAAGTCCAACCATCAACCTAACGCCACCATGCCTGCTAGGCCATGTCCTGGAGTGCCACGTCTACGCGTTTTTTGAATGTCTCCAGGGATGGAGATTCAGCCATTTTGTACACTGACAGTATAATTATAGTGAAGGCATTTCCATTGCAACGAAAGTCACTTTCCTCATGCTCTTATTTTCCCCTTCCATTTTATTCTAGGAAATTGCTCAGGGTTCTGGACAGTTCAGCTGTGCTTTATCTTCTGTACTGGAGCTTCTTAAACAAAAAAAAAGCTGAATTTCCTGGTTTGGGGCTCAGTTTGCAATGGTGTGGATAGCCAATATTTTGCCCTTATCAGACAAGCGTCCATCCTTGCTAGCTCCTGTGGTTTAGTGGGTAATAGGTGGTGGGGGGATGGTTGGACTAGATGATCCTTGAGGTCACTTCCAACCTTAATGATTCTATTCTATTAATGCTTCTTGTCCGTGCACAACCTGTTAGTAAAAAGGCTTGTTGCCTTTTCCCTGTTCCTTGGGAACGGCCTCTGTCATTGCTGCTTTGCAGGAGCTTCAAGGTCCCTGCTGATGTCCTCTGGCTTTTCTTTTGAGGCTTGTTAGTAGACCTTGAATTGTTTCACACTGTTTTGAGGAAAACATCCTCTCCAAGCAATTACGAGTTTTGGGAGGAAGGAGAGCTGTTGTGTTAGCCTTTCAGTAACATTTGAAAATCAGTATTCCTAAACAAGTACTAGGACAAAAGTGGAAATCTAAGAGTTAAACATAGCGCAGGATTAAGAAAATACTTGTGACTATTTTCTCTCTTCTTTGGAGTCCCCTCTCCTTTCTGCTCAGCCCCAATCCTTTGCCGCTTCCAACCTTAACTGGAATTAACTTTTTCTGATCGTTTAAAGTACTGATCTCTTGCTGGGAGAAGTAATGTTAACTTTGTACTTTGAGTTTCATGCAGCATACTTATCTGGTGATGCCTGAAGATGAGGTCCACCTCTTCTCTTTCACCACAGTCCTTACTGCTTCCTGCATCTACTGCTGCACGCACCTGAATTGCTGTTGCCTCGCTCTTCCAGTTAGCAGCGGCCACTTTTATCCTCCAACTTGCAGATGTACCCCACGTAAAAGCCAAGAGGAGACGTGCTGTTGGGGTTTACTCTCATCTGGTTCACGCTGGAGTATTTTAGTAGTCTGAAGCTGGCATTGCAGAGGTTAACCAGGTCTCTGCGGAAGTGGCTGTGCTGTAGAAGACATGGTGCTAATTGCTGCCACGCTCCTCCTCCTCCTTCCCATGTAACAGTAAATTATAACTGGATTACGTAATGATATCATCTGTCTCCTGTTATAAATGGTGAGGAGAGGGGGATATGGGCAGAGTTAAATTACCACAGTGGGAGATAAGCCAGGCTGATACTCTTCCATTCCTTTTCATACTGGTGCTATCAGTGACAGCCAGTCCCTCAAAACAGCACACCATGGAGTTCTGATTCTGCCTTCTGTGCACCTGGTGTGGCAGTAAGGTATTTCTCAGGGCTTTTCTATATCCATGCATATTTTTTCATTGTAATCAAATTGTACACCATCATATGTAATCTAACTTAACACAGACACCCCAAAAAGCTATAAAAAAAATAGATCCTTGTTGGCATGTTAAAAACATGAGCTGTGATCAGCCGGTTTCGTATGTGATCCAGAACTTGTTTCATCTCCACCTATGATGTAATTGCCAGAGGCAATTTAACTTTGCATCTGGGAGAACCTCTGCTTTTTATAAAATGCGGATGTTGAGAGAAGCTGTTTTGAAGCTAATGAATAAGGAAATGAGCTTAGAGCAGGGATGGTGCGAGACTATCTGGGTAGGCTGCTGAATGTGGGTAGTGATCATCTTCAGGCCGTGAAGATGAGCAGCTATGCTCTGTAGACAGGCTGAGGGAGTTGGGCTTGTTCAACCTGGAGAAGAGAAGGCTGCAGGGAGACCTAATTGTGGCCTTCCAGTCCCTGAAGGGGCTACAGGAAAGCTGGAGAGGGGCTGGTTCCAGGGCAGGGAGGGACAGGACAAAGGGAATGGGTTTAAACTAAAAGAGGGGAGACTGNTGCACAACTCGTACCTTTTCCAGCATCTTTTTCTTAGGCTGCCAATAAAAGGGACGATTTTGCTGTCTCCCACGCCCCACATCCCATACCTTGGATCTAATGATCATGAAATAGTGGTGTGAATCAGATCAGCGTGATCATCTGATGGAGAGACTTCATTGCCAGAAAGCCTTTCTAAGTTGTGCCTAGTTTACTGTTGGACCAGCGAGCCAGTCAGATGTGTCTCCAGGTACAGTCAGGAGGTGTAAGGCACGAGGCAGCAAGTCTGTGGAAGAAAGGAAAGAGGGATAGAGATGTGCTCAGAGCTGTGTAATTGCATGCTCACCCACCCTTCCTAAATGGACGTGGGTTTTTGTGTGTTCTGTTACTGCGTAATTTAACTGTCATGCTCTTCTCTCACTCTCTGTGATACTCCATTTATCCCCCTACCTTTTTGTCTAGCTGAAACTTTCTTTAAACACAAATAAGCAGAGGGTTGTTTAGGTTTTTTTATGGCATCTATGAGGTCTCTGCCTGTTGCAGTGGCACAAAAATGCTTCCCAGCCTGTACCAAAAGCACCTTAGACAAGGAGTTAGTTACAGTCTTGTTTCCTTTCGCGCTTCTGTGTCGTGTCAGTGCTTGGGAACTGGGAAAAAAAAAAAATCCACCTTGAAAGCAGCTGCCTGGTCCTCTTGAAAAGGTATTTAGATTTCATATTAATTTCATTGTCTGGAGCTTTTACAGGCAAACTTGACTGCTATTCTGCTGCTACTTTTTAAAAGACTGTTGTTAAAATCAAAACACGTTGCAGGGGCTTCTAGGTCGTTTCCCCCACCAGGGCTTCTGCCAGCAGCCTTTGTTGGCCGTGAGGAGTACAGGATAAGGATACGCTGGCTGAAGATGCAGCCCAGCCACTGTCTGCTGCTGTCGATGACCATAAGCTCACTTCCCAAATTTTAGGAAAGGTTCTGCTGCCTACTGTGTGCCCCTGGGGAAGAATAGAATAGAATCATTAAGGTTGGAAGTGACCTCAAGGATCATCCAGTCCAACCATCCCCCCACCACCTATTACCCACTAATATATCCCTCGTGGCCACTGGATGTACCTGGGTGGTGTCCTTAGCACAGCTGGCAGTGGAGTGGTACCAGCGCAGAAGCAGCAAGCCCTCCGTGAAGGCTGGGTTTGTTTGGCACCTGCAGTTTAGGGCTGTGTCAGCTCTTCTGGTCTGGACTTGAGTAAGTGAAGACTCCTCATCAGTGAGGTCACTTGCTGACCTTTGGTTTTGTCTGAGATGGAGCCAAGTCCTGTGTCTGACCCCAGGGATCGGGTAGCCTGGGTTCTCGTGCCAAGTGCCTGCGAGGCTGCAGCGTGCCAATACTCAGCGCTTCTTTCACAAACGTTTGGCTGTTGGAAGCTGAAAAGTTATGTAACGGGAGTTTGGGATGAGACCTTTGTGCTTAGATGCTGCGCTGGTTCCGGGAAGCGGTTTTGGAGGAACAGCTGTAGTGGTTTACGTAAAGCAGAGCCTGTAGAAAAGAACCAAGCTGGAAATGTGAAATTGCAATTTTAACCTCAAAAGAGCTTCATTGTCTGGAGCTGATGGACATTCTTGCCTCTTGGCTGCCGCTGTTCTCGTGGACAGTGTTATTAACTCTGCTCTCAGCACAGATAGGTGTTTGAGCAGATGTTACCTGCATAAATCAACCTTTTTTCCCCCCAAATCTGCTGATGCAGCTATACATTTCTGTTCTGGGGTCTCCCCGACAGTGAGACATACCACGCTCTTGCTTCCTATGAGGCTGGAGCTATCTGCAAGTGCTTTAGGGTACGTTGTAGCACGGACTGCAGCCTGTCGTGTCTGTGAAATAACGAAAAGGCACAATCACCCACTTCTGCCAACGTGGGCTTATTTTGTGCTGTTTGTTGAAGATGTGGATAAACCAGACAGGGAACTGTTGTTCAACAAATCCTGCACCACAAAAGACAGTCATCTGGTCAAGTTTGTAGGCAATGGAAAAAATTATCTACACGCTTGGTAACGAGCTTCTGGGAGCTGCTGCAGCGGGGTGTTGTCATTGCAGGCAGCTTCAAGAGGTATGGGGCAAAAAATAATAGGTCAGCAGACCTATTAATGGGTACAGAAGGGACCAGATAGGGATATACCTTCTAATATCTATAATACGACACCCGAGAGGTAGGGGGTGAGGAGTGCACTGCAAAGAGGGACAAGTCTTGTTTGATCTTCTTGAACAGCATCTTTTCTGCCACATTTCTGTTGAAGGCAGGATCCGGTGCTGGATTTGATCTGACTGATTAGTGTAATTATGCTGTTACAGAGGGTCTAGATTCCTGGATGACCAAAAGGGTACTGTGTCTAGCTCAGGGGTCCCCAGGACAGGAAAGACATGGAGCTGCTGGAGTGAGTCCAGAGGAGGCCACGGAGGTGATCTGAGGGCTGGAGCCCCTCTGCTACAAAGACAGGCTGAGGGAGCTGGGCTTGTTCAGACTGGAGAAGAGAAGGCTCCGGGGAGACCTTCATGCACTTTCCAGTCCCTAAACAGGCTCCAGGACAGATGGAGAGGAACTGTTCATCAGGGACTGTAGTGACAGGACAAGGGAGAATGGGTTTAAACTGAAAGAGGGGAGATTTAGAGTAGATAATAGGAGGAAATCCTTCCCTGTGAGGGTGCTGAGGCCCTGGCACAGGGTGCCCCGAGAAGCTGTGGCTGCCCCTGGCTCCCTGGCAGTGTCCAAGGCCAGGTTGGATGGGGCTTTGGGCAGCCTGGGCTGGTGAGAGCTGTCCCTGCCCATGGCAGGGGGTTGGAACTAGATGATCCTTGTGGTCCCTTCCAGCTTAAACCAGTCTGTGATTCTATGGAGTGTTTATGCCAACAGAGACAACTGAGCGTTCACCTGTGGTGCGAGAGGAATACATCACCAGTAGCACTCTGTGCATGCTTTAGTCCCAATAGGAAAGTTCTGCTTCCCTCGTACGTTATGCTGTAGCAGTAATATTCTGAGGGTTTTTGTCCCAAAGCCTGTATGTTCTTATCTTTCTCAGACAGATGAATGGCGTCTAAGCTGCATCAATAAGGAATTCTCTGTCTGTCCTTCCTACCCTCCGGTTGTCATTGTCCCCAAATCCATCGATGACGAAGCCCTTCGGAAAGTTGCCATGTTCCGCCATGGCAGTCGCTTCCCAGTCCTCAGCTATTACCATAAGAAGAACGGGATGGTAAGCTGCATTTGAGTAATGGTTGTACCTGAAGGAAGTGTGTGAATCTCTTCATTTAATGATAAAACAACTCGTGCTCAAGACTTGATACAGGTCATAAGACGTTCGCTCGTTTTATTTTTCAACTTAAGTATGTGCAGTGAAACTGGTTCGGGGTGATGGAAGGAGTAATTGCCCTCCTGGAAATAGTTATTAATCCACTTCTTTGGGAGCGTATGTGGCATGAGCTTGCTCACAGCAGTAGGAGCAAGATGAGACTTGTAAAGCCACCGCTGGCACCCTCAGTTGCTTTGTCTGCCAAGAGGCTTCATGCTGAAGGGATGGCAGAAACCACATTGTCCTGTCTCTGGGTGGTGGTGGGCCGTCTCCTTCGTAACAGTCGCGATGACAGCAAGCGTGCCCCGTGCCAGCACCGCTTCTGCTCCGTAACTGTCGAACGAGTGATCGGAACAATCTGTTCTCTGAGCTTGTCTGTGTAACACGTTCAGGAGTAGCAAATTCTTGGTGTTGCACAGACTTTACCACCTTTCAACAAGCCAAAATCTAATTGAGTGGCGTACGCTATAATTAAGAAATGCGCTTTATGAAATTATTGAGTAATTCTTTGTGTCTCTTGCTGATGTAACCAGTTCTTAGGATGTTGGGATGTCCAATATGCAGCTTCTAAACTTGATCCAGCACTTCTGAGTCAAGTGCTCTAATGTGTTCTCACCTCCTGTTGCCAAGATTTGTAAGCCCTGAATTAGAGGACGTCTAGTCTGGCTTAGTACCTTTGGGGTTTGGGGTGTTTTTTTTTTGCTTTGCTTTAAAATCAGCCCTCCACCCACTTTGTAAGTCGTGCTTTCTGCTTTTTCTCAGCCCGGTTGAAAGCTGCCGAAAGAAGGTTTGTTCAGTTATTTCTCTGTATTGTTCACGTTTCAAGTGTGAGGAATATAACAGCATTTGGCGCAGAGTGCTTGAACTTGTGACAGTAACACTGTCTGTCCTGTTACTCTCCTGGCTCTGAGCTCTCGAGCGTGGTTTGCATTGCTGACTGGCTGCCCTCACGTTTTCGTTATCATTTGAGCTGCTGGGATGCTCTCTGAATTGAAAGGCATTTACTAAAGAGAAATCTCAGCTAATAAATCTGTGGACCTAGGGTTTATTAGCCTAGCCGCTGGGTAAAACTACCTGACAGACATCTTTAACACACGAATAACTCGAGTGTTTTAAAAACACAGTTGGGAAGAGACCTTAAAAATGACAATCCTGAAAATGTTGGTTTATAAAGGAGCCATTGGCAGGAAGCCAGTTCAGTGGCTCACAAAGATGGTACTGCAGGAATAATTAAAGGGGTAAAGCCTCTAAGATGATGGCTGTAATTTAGAAAGTGGCCTGCCAAATGATTACTCAATTCAACGATTTCCAATTTGTTTTTTTAAATAAATGGAGTCTGTGCAAGGGACTGCACTTGAGAGAACTGGAGGATTCAGGGCAAGGGAGAACAGCAGCTGTAGGAAGAACTACAGAAACATTTCTGTGCATCAAACTGTGCGGATCAGGGTGTTTACATGTGTCCAGACCTGGTGGATTAAGCTCGAGGTAGGTGGAAGTAGGAAGTGCAGTGGGATGGGAGCTGCACTTGTTGATGCAGCTCCGTAGAGAAGAGCTGGAGATCCAGGAGGGCCAGACTTGAATTCTGCCTCTGAACTGCTAGAGGAAGCTTTTTTAAGGTTGAGTTTTCTCACGCCTGTCAGCATTCATACAGTGACCTGAGCTTTTGCATCCATCTCTGGGGCCCCTAGTACAGGAAAGAGCAAGTCCAGAGGAGGCCACAAAGCTGATCACAGGGCTCGCACACCTCTGCTATGGAGACAGGCCGAGGGAGTTGGGATTGTTCAGCCTGGAGAAGAGAAGGCTCTGGGGCCTTCCAGTACCTGAATGGGCTCCAGGAAAGCTGGAGAGGGGCTGATTCCAGGTCAGGGAGGAACAGGAGAAGGGGGAATGGGTTTAAACTAAAAGAGGAGAGATTTAGATTAGACATTAGGCAGCAATCCTTCCCTGGGAGGGTGCTGAGGCCCTGACACAGGGTGCCCCGAGAAGCTGTGGCTGCCCCTGGATCCCTGGCAGTGTCCAAGGCCAGGGTGGATGGGTCGTTGGGCACCCTGGGCTGGTGGGGGTGTCCGTGCCCACGTCAGGGGGTTGGAACTAGATGGGCTTTGAGGTCCCTTCCAACCCAAACCATTCTATGATTCATGAGAAATAGAAGTATGCTGCATGAATTTCAGTGGCACGCTTCTCTGGAGAGTTGTTCTCCATGCCTGGCGTTGAGTCCCAGCGATCTAATGCATCAGTTTCTGGTCTGCATTTACAGACGCATAAGACAATGCTCTAGTGGAGGGGGATGTCCTTCGTGCAGTGAGTTTAAACCTCCAATTCTTCTACTGGAGCTCAAGAGATCAGTGGGTTTCCATCTTCAGTCTCCATTTCCAGTCCCTGATTCATGGTGATTTGTCTCCGCAGGTGATGATGCGAAGTAGCCAGCCTCTCACAGGTACGAATGGGAGACGATGTAAAGAAGACGAGAAGCTTATTAACGCCACGCTACGGCCTGGCAAGCGTGGCTACATCATTGATACGAGGTCCCTGAACGTTGCCCAGCAGGCCAGGGCCAAGGGCGGGGGCTTTGAACAAGAAGCGCACTATCCCCAGTGGAGGAGGATTCACAAGTGCATTGAGAGGTGGGTGCGGTCACACAGTCCCTCTGCTTGGCTTTGTAGGGTTGCAGTGGTAGAGTATAAAGTCCATAAAGTGTTTGGTTCTGTAAGAAATGGCCGTGTATCCTGGTTGCTGCCAGGGTCACCTTCCTTTTTAGAAAAATGAGGTTATGTGGATGATAAAGCAGTTTGGCTTTAGAAAGCTGTGTTTGGTTCCTTGTTCTGAACAACCTGCTGCAGGTTTCAGGCATCTCCCTGTGCCATCTCCTTCTCTGACCACCTACAGCTGAACTCCAGCCTTCCAGTGTTCCTCTCTGTGGTAGCACACAGGAAGGAGTGAGTCACTTACCAGGTGAGGATTTGTTCTGTGGCAGTCACGCTCCTCTTATCCAGTACTTTTTCTCTGGACATCTGATACTGTTTGGGTATTTGGAGACAAGTTACTAAGTTAAACTTGTGGTCCAACACTGTTCAGCTGTTCTAGTCTCAATTTTGGGGAAACCTTCACAGAATCATAGAATCGTAGAGGTTGGAAGGGACCTCGAAAGATCGTCTAGTCCAACCCCCTGCCAAGGCAGGGCCACCTAGAGCACATCACTCAGGAACGTGTCCAGTCGTGTTTTGAATGGCTCCATAGAAGAAGACTCCACAACCTCTCTGGGCAGCCTGTCCCAGTGCTCTGTCACCCTCACAGTGAAAAGATTTTTCCTTATATTAACCTGGAACCTCCTATGCTCCAGCTTGGACCCATTGCCCCTTGTCCTATCGCTCAATGAGACCGAGAAGAGCCTGGCTCCATCTTCCTGACACTCACCCTTAACATATTTATAAATGTTAAGGTCACCCCTCAGCCTCCTCTTCTCCAAGCTAAAGAGACCCAGCTCCCTCAGCCTTTCCTCAGAAGGGAGATGTTCCACTCCCTTGATCA